>WNGS01109749.1:1991994-2005397 GCA_020271785.1 Procambarus virginalis
CACACCACCCACACACACCACCCACACACACCACCACACAACACCACCCACACACCCCACCCCACACACCACCCACACACACCACCCACACACACACACACCACCCACACACACACCACACACACACCACACACACACACACACACACACACACACACAACACACACACCACACACACACACACACAACACACACACACACACACACACACACACACACACACACACCACCCACACCCACACACACACCACACACACACACACACACACACACCCACACACACACACACACACCCACACACACACACACACACCCCCCACACACAACACACACACACACACACACACACACACACACACACACACCTTCACTCTCCCTACTAACTCTCAACCCTCCCGCTCCACACGCCTAATTGTGCTTGCGGAGGTTGAACTTTAACTCTTCAGTGTTGGAGTTCATATGAGGACTCTCAACCCAAGTTTTAAATGGGATATGTTTAATTTTCAGCTTTTTTGTACTCTGCTGGGAGATAACTAATTTCTTCTGAGTCACATTAATGGTTCTGTTAAACGTTTCTAAGTCAACGTGGCGGAAATCTTGCCTCAACCCACTCCTAGACTTGAGTACATGTACAATCTATTAAGTAGTAACTAATACAAAATAACTACCACTTGGAAGTACATTTTATGATTTTCTTGAATTCTATTAATCATTGTTGCCGCAGAACGCGGCTAGTTTATTGTGCACCCCATACTCATCCTGTGAGCGGTAGCGCAAAAGCATTACAGAGGGCATAAAAGGTCTTTATCAGACTTCATCTTAGATTATTACATAAACAATTTCATCTATCCTTCATACCTTATAGTTTAATCATAGCACAGCTATCCTGTTTATTATTTTAATTTTTGAGAGGTTCACATTAATTTGCCATGTGGTCGTTAACATATCCTGAGAGCCACAGAGGCATTCTTTCTTCTGTATGTTACTATATCTAAACTAAAATATAAAGTGTTTGTAGGGGTCAATATATGGTTATCGGTTCAGCTGCAGTTAGCCTCAAGCCGTCATTGCATAACTAGTTCCGTAGTGTGTCATGCGTAACTTCCAATTTCGTGTAGCTGTTATTTGAGGTGATATATTAGACCCGGAGCGATGCCGCCAGCTTGGTAATGGAACAGTGTGTCAGAGACGGATGTGGGGGAGCTATTGGGCAATGTTTCTGGGGGAGGGGGTATAGGATAGGGCTTGCGGGGGGGTAGAGGATAGTTGAGGGCTTGTGGGCAAAGGTTTTGAAATGACCGCGGAAGAGGTATTGATGTTTCGCTGGGGATATGAGGACACAGGAGGCATGAACAATTTTCAAGGGGGGTGGGAGGAAGACGTGGGCTTAAAGGGAGCGAATGGCTTCAGATGGACACACAAGGTTTTGTGGTGATAGGACATACAAGTATACGGGTTTAATTTAGAGAGAGGGAGGACATGGAATTGATATAAATGGACATGAAAATGTGTGTAAGGGGAAAAGGAAAGCCATAAAATAGTTGGTAGAGAGGGAGAGTTGTATGGAAAGATTTATGATGCGGACCGGGATATAGAGGCCAGGTGTAGAGGAAACTAATGAGGAATGTGGTTGTGTGAAGAGGCTGGGAATGAGGGAAACAACTGTTAGGGTAGTTTTAGAAAGGGTCTGCTAGCCCTTTCCAGGTTGTTAGACCCATACATGGTTGCATTGTTTGTCTGGGACTGTGAATATTATTGGCTCAGGGATATGGAGCACTCGGCTCCTTGGATTCCCATTCACACCAGCTTATATACAATTAAATAGTACTGGTGCAATTATAGGGACCCACAGCCTCAGAGAAGGGAACACAGAGCATTCAAGGAAAAACTTGCCATTAAATAGTACTTGTCTAACTATTTTTATAATCAGTTTTGTATCACTTCGTTGAAATAGTAAATGGACTATTTTGAAATATATTTAGGTTATTTGTTTTTAATTAAAATTTTTGTAGTGGTAAGTAGCGATTTTTACTTTAAGAATTAAACCAGCTTGGGTTTTAACTGGTCAAGTTGTGAGCCGCATATTGGACAGAACACTTGTGGCCAGCAGCTGTACTCCCGGCCGCCAAATTTGCTAGCTGTGCACTTGGAAGTAACAGTGACTAATGGTCCAATCTTGACCCCCAGGTCGTCTTGCATGCTGGCGAATGTCATACACTAATGTATGACATTCTTACATCGTTTAGTTAGTTTAGTTCATTTATTATGCACCCCATACCCATCTTGTGGGCGGTAGTGGAAAGGGTTACAGAGGCACATACATCAGAAGTCATACTCTGTCATACAGTAGATACCTGCAGCCTTCTCGCTCTCTCAGTCCTCCATTGAACAGCGGTAATATGAAGACTTCATCTTGTTTTCAAACTATGATGTGTATATTTGTATACATGATCGATGTATATGAGATAACTGGACTGTTTTCTAAGAGAAGTTCCGGATCAGCCGGGCTGTGGTGGGTATGTGGGCCTGCGGGCCGCTCCAAGCAACAGCCTGGTGGACCAAACTCTCACAAGTCAAGCCTGGCCTCAGGCCGGGCTTGGGGAGTAGAAGAACTCCCAGAACCCCATCAAGCAGGTATATGTGGGCCTGCGGGCCGCTCCAAGCAACAGCCTGGTGGACCAAACTCTCACAAGTCAAGCCTGGCCTCGGGCCGGGCATGGGGAGTAGAAGAACTCCCAGAACCCCATCAAGCAGGTATGCGAGTCCTAACATATTTAAATGTGACAGTGTCAGACCACAGAGGAAGAATTGAAACAGGAATTTCCTTAAGTACTTTCGTATATTAATATATCTTCAGAAGGAATCATTCCTTCTGAAGATGTATTAATATACGAAAGTACTTGAGGAAATTCCTGTTTCAATTCTTCCTCCGTGGTCTGACACTCACATTTTCATCACGTGTTAATTTTCGTTATTTACACACATTTAAATGTGTGTTTTTGTGTACAAGGACCTGAACGATGGTAATTATATTAACATTTACAGTATTTGAAGGGAGATAAATCACCGTCACATAATTTTCATAGTGAAATGTAAATGGTAATTAAAGGCTTCCTGTAAGTGGTTTCAGTAACAGTAGTGAGGCTTAAGCCTGATCTGCGAGCCGCAGTTAGGGTGAGAGAATAGCAGTGATTCACAGTCGTGTGTATGACTGCTCATACACATGACTCGTTCACCGTAGCAGTCCGAGAGCATCACCGTTAATTGAAGCCCCGTGACGCAAACAGTTTCGCAGAGGACAACACTAGACGAGTAGTGGAAGGTTGTGGAGATTGGCTGTAATTGACAATATGGGAAGATTGGGGCATAATAGACAAGAGAGATTGGGTGATGGAGATAAGGGGAAGACGAGATGATAAAGGGAAGGGGGTGCATGAGAAGATTGTGGGAAATAGGATGACGATTGTGGGAGATGATACTTGAGGAGGAGAGAGGATTATGGCCGGTACATTTCTGAGATGATGGTGAGAAATGTAGAGTTTCCGTATTACCATTTGAAGTAAGTTTGAAAGCTTTATTTGGCTTTTGCGAATTTCATTGCATTTAACTTTGGCAAAAAATGCAACCCACATTCTAATTACAAATATGTATGAACTTACAAGTGACACAAGTGTCATATTCAACATCTTTCTGATCCCGCAGCGAAATTTAATGTGTTGCCACATCAATGGACATCCAAAAAACTTAATTATAGACGTTATTTGTGTTCGATGGTAAAACCAGACAGTACAGGCTGACAGGCTCCCAGACCCCACAGGCTGACAGGCTCCCAGACCTCAGACTGAGCTGTCGGATGGGTGGAATTAATTTTATGTTTTTGTTTTTAACCTGTAAAGTGAATTTTGGCCTTACAGCAGGTTAGGTGCCCAGGTACACACAAGTCGGCGTTTCAACAAGTTTTGTGTAATGTTCTAGCTTAAGGTGGATCTATATACAATGTTACAAGTGTTAGACAGAGGCAGGAGCCTGCGCCGCATCTGGCCAGGAAGATTTGTCAAACAAACTAGGCGGGTGTCGCAGGTAGAGGAGATGAGAGCGAGGCAGTGATGGCACGATTGCTTGTTATAGGTAAAACAAACTGAAAGGTGTTTGGAACAGATGGCGGTCCTCCCCCCCTCTCCCTCCCACCGCGTTCTCTCTCTAGTAGCCATATGGCTGGGTGGGGATCAACCTCTGTTCCAGACGACCGTTCCTTCTCTTCCTACCCCCCCCCCCCTTCAGCTACCCCTCCACATTACCCCTTTTTCCCAGGCCCTTCTCCCCTCCCTCTAGTTCCTTCCCATTTGTCTCTTTTTGTTGGTGGGTTTGGGCTGGGAAATATACGGCTCTTACAACATAATTACGTTGTCGTGGGGACGTTTGTTTAAAGGCTAGGGCCGCGAGGGTTGAGGAAGAACTCACCCAGGTGGATGAGTGTCGTGCGTAATCACAGTTCTTGTGGTAATAGCCGTTGTGAATGGAGTGGCCGGTGAAGTGATGAAGTGGAACCCGGTGGTTGTTTTAGATTCACCTACTAGGAAGAAAAGTTCCAAGTAGCACGGGCTATGGTGAGCCCGTAGTGGACTTACCTGGCACAGGAGCGGGGCTGTAAGTGAGTGAAGCCCTGTGCTGTAAATGACTGCATGTAACAAAGGGGCTCGTTGACGGAGCCCCTACTCATCCACCTTTGTGTGTGCGCGCATTAAATATGAAACTTAATTACTATGGCGGACAATACACACACAGGGACACCTGAATACTCAAAAGATGAGAGGAAAGGTGGGAGGGAGAGAATATTTATATTATACAAGATGTTTGTGTTAGTTATTTGTTTATGGTGGATTAAGCGTCGAGTTTTTGCCGTAAAGGTGTTTATGTAGTAATTGAGCATCCTCATGGATCCTAATATCGTTGCTCGGCCCCTGTCACTATTGGTGGGAACTACATTGCTTCTCTGAACAAATCCACAAGGGCCGTGACGAGGATTCGAACCTACGTCTGTGAGCATCCCAGATGTTGTCTTAATCGACTGAGCTACGACATAGTCAAAAGAGTTGAAACCGAAGTTCTATTGAACTTACTGGGTCCTGCAGCCTCTCCGAGACAAACCAGGGTTTTACACAACTCCCCCCTGCACTCGAGCTATGTCAATAGACTGTTCTACCTCTTCAACCTTCCTTCATTACACACAGAAATAACCTAACCTAACGTGATGCAGCAATGAACAAATGTTCATGTTCATTTGTTCATTGATGCATCACGTTGTTGTGATATCTGTGTGTAATTGCTTCTCTTGTTCATTGGGCAATTTTCACTCTAAATATTACATTTTATCTTTAGTTGAAGAGACGGGAAACTGACCTTTTGCAGTCTATCAGAATGGCTTTAACATTGATATGCAACGCGTATATTCTACTAGTGAACAGCTTAAACAACGGAGAGTAAGGCTTCTTTCAAGTCAACACTGCGCAAACCCGATAAATGTAAACTGAAGTAATGTTTGCAGACGAGGAGTCACAATAACGTGCTGGAATATGTTGACCAAACCACACACACTAGAAAGTGAAGGGACGACGACGTTTCGGTCCGTCTTGGACCATTCTCAAGTCGATTGTGAATGTTTATAATACGGTATATAAAGCAAGATGGTAATGCCACTTATGATGCGGTGTCTTCTAAACATTGTGTCACACAAGATTGTAACTTCACTTATGTAGAAATACAAAAATACATTTAGGGGCATGGTGGATAGCGCGCAGGACTCTTAATTCTGTGGCGCGGGTTCGATTCCCGCACCAGCAGAAACAAATGGGCAAAGTTTCTTTCACCCTGAATGCCCCTGTTACCTAGCAGTAAATAGGCACCTGGGAGCTAGTCAGCTGTCACGGCTGCTTCCTGGGGTGTGTGTGTGTGGTGAAAAAACAGTAGTAAACAGTTGATTGGCAGTTGAGAGGCGGGCCGAAAGAGCAAAGCACAACCCCCGCAAACACAACTAGGTGAATACAACTATGTGAATACAACTATACAACTAGGTGAACACACTGGTGAATACAAAACTTAAACAGAAACTGGAACCTTTAATGATGAATATAAACAGGCAGTATGCTGGTGTTTGCTGTGAAGGCGATGATCGTGCACAAGTACATGTACGTGTACGTACACGCTGTACTTGTGGTTCAACATACGTACGTATCTGTACCACAAGTAGAGATTGTAGAGGAATATAGCAGCAGGGAGGTCACCGCGGGAAGGGGAAGCCTAACCCCACACATACGGTGGGGTTAGTGGGAGATATGGGAGTAGGAGGGAACGGGCGTGTGGCGTTAGTCAGCTGGCGGGGGCGTACTGGGGGCCAGCTCCAGTTCGTCATGGCCATTACCACCTTGATCAATGCCAGAAACGCCTCCTAAGCTCTGAACCCCCCTCGCTGCACCCGCCTCGACCACCCACATGCTTACTGCTGCCACCACCTGCCCACCTACCACCACCACTTGCCTACCTACCACCACCACCTGCCCCCCTACCACCACCACGTATAAAGTACATATGGAAGCTGATCAGAATTGCATTTCACCTTTGTAAATGCACATTAATGACACTTCGAACACTTTATGTAGGGCATACGTAAATCTGTGTATCTATGTATTTACGTATGTAGGTTAGCTTAGCATTTTAAAAGTACCTAATCACCTTCTGTGGTCGATTGTTCAATAAATCTCTGAACTATATGTTAAACTGATCTCTAACCCTGTCCATGGAGGGCAGAAGAAAATGTATATATGGTGGTTAGCATTGTAAATGCCTGGCCACGTCTGTGGTAGAAAAAAAAAACACTTGCCCACCTACCACTACACCACCCACAACAAATGGCTGTTAGAGTTTAGAGTTAACAAGTTTAAGAAGATACTGATAGAAAAAGGAGGTAGTTGTGTAGAAGACATCTACATTATAACGAGAAAGAAACTACAAGAATCTGAAAGATAAGACGACTTATTAAGGCTAAAAGGTGAAAATAATTCCACCACTAGCATAGTAGTAGAAAATTGCATAATCCAGCATAGCCACAAGTGTTAAAAGTCAAGACTGATGTTAGGTGTTTACCCTGTTGCATGGGACTCTGTAAGTGCTATTGTAAGTGCTCTGTAAGTGTTGAACTATAGCTGGGTTTTGAAGCGGCAGAGGATTACTTACACAGGGAAAAGCAGACATTGAGGCAGATCAGTGGAGGTAAAGAGATGGGGCAACCCGTTCTCGCACTTTCGTATAGTCAATATTGACTTATTTAATACGTGTATATGTGACATACTAAACATAATAGTTTACCTTGAAAAGCTTCATAGAAAACATGACCTTACCTAACCTTCTTAGTATGTTCAGATAAACGTCTTATTGCTTCGTAATTACAATTATTACTTAACCTATACCTATAATAGGTTAGTAATAACTGTAATTACGAAGCTATAAGATGCTTATCTTAACATACTAAGAAGGTTAGGTAAGTCGGTGTTTTCTATGAAGCTTTTCAAGGTAAACTAGTATGTTTAGTATGTCACATATGCACGTATTTAATAAGTCAATTGACTGTAAGAAAGTGCAAGAACGGGTGGATGGGGGCTAGGCAGAGATTGAGGGCGGGTCCTGGAGGTCCTGATGAAGAAGGGGGTGGTTGATGGGCAGATCTTGGGGTGGGGACAGTGGCAAGGGGCCCCCTCTCTTGCCCCATTATCACACTGCAGTAATACTTTCCCTTTAATTCCCTTTAAAAGGGATACCTTCCCTTTAATCCACTCTTACTCCTTCAGCCCAGCTTGCTTGCTTGCTTGCTTGCTTCATTTTGTTTTATTATTTGAACCTTTTCATGAATTTATACAATATTTTATATATCAAAATTTGGGTTTTATCCTCTTTTGGGTGNCACTCGATGATACACACTACACCTCTCTCTTGCGAGCTGCTAGTGTTGTCCAGTCTGTGGCGAGTAGTGTTATTAAGCATTATTTTTCATGTGAAGAAATTAAAGTCTGTGACAAAATGAAAATTAAGAAATTTAAGTCCTAAGAGACCTAGGCTATGTGGAAATTCCACTTTCACCAATTTGGATGTACCAATATCCGCGTATTAAACAATGGAATGTGAGAGCAGTTGTCCTTCACTGTACATTATCCTACACAAAAGAAAAAATAAACGGAAAAAATGGCAAAAAATAATTTGCGTACACTTGCCTGGTGGTGCTTGCGGGAGGTTGAGTTTTATCTCTTTGGTCCCGCCTCTAAACTGTCAATCAACTAGTGTACAGATTCCTAGCTATGGGAGCTTGCAGGATCGAGCTAGGATCCTAGCACCACCTTCCGAAAGTTTGTAGATTAATACAATGACTCAATTCTCAAGCTTTTCTCATATTATTAACATTAACAAATTTGAATTGAATTATCTTCAGTGACTTCTACGTCTTACCTAATACACTTCTGAACAGCTCTAACATTGATAATGTTTTTGTTGACGTCTCTGCGTCTAGTTCCAATTTAGAGGCGTTGTTCTTAACTTTGAACAAATCTGCTTTGTCTTCTTAAGTTGACTAAACCACACACTAGAAAGTGAAGGGACGACGACGTTTCGGTCCGTCCTGGACCATTCTCAAGTCGATTGTGGATGAATGGTGGAATTGTGGAGGTGGAGAATGGTCCAGGACGGACCGAAACGTCGTCGTCCCTTTTGTGTGGTCTGGTCAACATACTTCAGCCACGTTATTGTGACTCGTCGCCTGCATGTTGTTAAACTCTTCACTACTGTATCTCCTTGCCTCCAATATGTGGCTGGGGAAGCTACTTACTAACCTAGGCCTACCGTTCAAATCACTTAGATGTGACAAGCAAGAGTCAAGCTTGTGGGAAAACTTGCTACATTAAAATAAGTAAAGTTAATCTTTACCCGTGTTGTGCCCTGGTCGACTTTTAAACACATAAAAGTAACAAGATTTTTAACAATTAGCGGCCATTAGCGCCAGCTCAGGGGGGGGGGGCGGAGACCCCTGCCTGGGGCGTTGCAACACTCGCTGCAATAGATTTTTAATTGAATTGTTGATAATGCCCTGACTGTTATGTTGGGAGATGGCGTCATGCAAACACTGATATGTTAGTCGGGGAGTGAATAATGTTTTGTTTAATGAGGCGAGGAGAGATGACTAGCGTGTCCTCGGAAGGTGTGGCTCAGGGGGGGGGGACTTGAACCATAGGTGTGGCTCAGGGGGGGGGGGACTTGAACCTTGGAAGGTGTGGCTGGGGGGACTTGAACCTTGGAAGGTGTGGCTGGGGGGACTTGAACCTTGGAAGGTGTGGCTGGGGGGACTTGAACCTTGGAAGGTGTGGCTGGGGGGGACTTGAACCATGGAAGGTGTGGCTGGGAGGGACTTGAACCATGGAAGGTGTGGCTGGGGGACTTGAACCTTGGAAGGTGTGGCTGGGAGGGACTTGAACCATGGAAGGTGTGGCTGGGGGGACTTGAACCTTGGAAGGTGTGGCTGGGGGGACTTGAACCTTGGAAGGTGTGGCTGGGGGGACTTGAACCATGGAAGGTGTGGCTGGGAGGGACTTGAACCATGGAAGGTGTGGCTCAGGGTGTGGCTTAGGGGGACTTGAACCTAGGAAGGTGTGTGGCTGGGGGGGACTTGAACCCTAGGTGTGGCTCAGGGGGGGGGACTTGAACCTTGGAAGGTGTGTGGCTGAAGGGACTTGAACCTTCTAACCAGTTAGTAAAGGTCACTGGGCGCTGGCTTGTTACGTCTGCTATGAGACTCATTTGTCTGATATATTTCTAGATAATTTTGAGTAATGTCTTACTATGTCTTACAATGTGATCTGAATTATTTCCGTGACAGTAATTACTGTCGACGGACAGTTCCCTGGGACAGATTACTGTCCCCGAGACCATCTCGAGGTAAGGTGACGGGACTGGCTGTTAAAGCAGCAGAGAGAGTCGAGTTTTTTTTTAACGTTACGTGGGAATGGAACAGTAGCCATGCTGAAAACCCGTTGTTCCCTGTTGGTTATTACTGAAGTGATGGCTAGAGTTGTGATGCTCTGCGGAGCTCGGTACGGGGTTGTTCTGTTTGTTGGTCAACAGGGGAGGTTGTGGTTGGTGGTGGTCAACAGGGAGGTTGTGGTTGGTGGTGGTCGACGGGGCGGTTGTGGTTGATGGTGGTCAACAGGGGAGGTTGTGGTTGGTGGTGGTCAACAGGGAGGTTGTGGTTGGTGGTGGTCAACAGGGGAGGTTGTGGTTGGTGGTGGTCAACAGGGGAGGTTGTGGTTGGTGGTGGTCAACGAGGAGGTTGTGGTTGGTGGTGGTCAACAGGGGAGGTTGTGGTTGGTGGTGGTCAACGGGGGAGGTTGTGGTTGGTGGTGGTCAACGGGGGAGGTTGTGGTTGGTGGTGGTCAACAGGGGAGGTTGTGGTTGGTGGTGGTCAACGGGGGAGGTTGTGGTTGGTGGTGGTCAACGGGGAGGTTGTGTGGTTGGTGGTGGTCAACAGGGGAGGTTGTGGTTGGTGGTGGTCAACTAGGGAGGTTGTGGTTGGTGGTGGTCAACTAGAGGTGTGTGGTTGGTGTGGTCAACGGGAAGGTTGTGGTTGGTGGTGGTCAACGGGAAGGTTGTGGTTGGTGGTGGTCAACGTGGAGGTTGTGTGGTTGGTGGTGGTCAACTAGGAGGTGTGTGGTTGGTGGTGGTCAACGGGAAGGTTGTGGTTGTGGTGGTCAACTAGGTGTGTGGTTGGTGGTGATCAACTAGGAGGTGTGTGGTTGTGGGTGAAGCGGTGGACACAAGTGCGGGTGATGAAATGTTGGTGTGGTTGGAGAGTAATATGGTAGAGAGGAGAGAGGGGGGGGGGGTCGAGGCCTAGTAGCGTCACCACCAGCTGCTGGGGGCACACCAACCATTAGTCCTCTTCCATAAACCAGTGACTAATCAATAACTTATGACAACACCCAAGATTAGTCAGACTCGTAGCTGCCACCCTTCCTCCACCCTTTGCCATAATTCACATTCTTTTCTTATTTCGTTGCCCCATCTCCCTTCCATGCTTTATTAAACCCTGACCATGCTCTTACCGTCCCCCTCACCAACTCTCTCTCTCTCTATCTCACCCTTCCAGATCCCCTGCCGCTCCCCCTTCCCTTAGCGTCATCCAGGATTCAGTACAGTATTGATTATTTCATCTGGGAGGTCATTTAACCGCGTACGGATCGAAGTCTGCCCGAGCTATCTCCATTGTTCGCGGGTGCGTTTCCTCTCGCACTTCTCGCCCCTCTGCATCTCTCCCCATCCCTCTTCCCCCCTTCTCCCTCTTCCCCCTCTCCCTCGTACTCTCCCTCCCACTCTCCTCCCCCCTCCCACTGTGAATCTCTCCATCCCCCTCTCCCCTTCCTTCACTCTGCTCTGGCCTTATTAGTGTGCTCTTTGAAGCGTCAGCAATGGTGTATTGCCCTTCGAGGTGGCAAATGCCCTTTGTGTATGACTGGTGAGGCTGTAGCGTGCACCTCTAATTATTGACTCGTGTCGAGGTGCAGTTTTGAAATTGAATACTTGCATACTGTATTGCAATCGCATGGCTCGGTTAGCACTGTGAAGTGTAAGACACGATGAGAAGCATGTTGTATTATGGTTTGCGAGGTCTATTTTTGTGTCTTATAAGACTAAAAGTTGTTTCTTCGACGCGTTGATTTATAAACCTACTTAGTATATTTTAGTGACTAATGATCTCATCTTGCCATGGGTTAACCTTTGAGCTGTACCCACGTATAGGTCTATATTATTATTATTATTACTATTATCAGAGGCGGGTACAAGAGCCATATTAGTTATGTCTTGTTAGTAAGCTTAGTTCTTCCTCCTCCACCACTGGCCAGATTCACGAAGCGTTTACGCAAGCACTTACGAACCTGTACATCTTTTCTCGATCTTTGGCGGCTTTGTTTACAATTATTACACAGTTAATGAGCTCTGAAGCACCAGGAGGCTGTTTATAACAATAACAACAGTTGATGGCAGTTTTCATGCTTGTAAACTGTTTAATAAATGTAACCAAAGCGTCAAAGATTGAGAAAGATGTACACGTTCGTAAGTGCTTGCGTAACTGCTTCGTGAATCAGGCCCCTCGTCTTAAGCCTTACCCTGCCAGTTTTCCTTGGAACACGATCTGTGTTACACGTTACAGCCAGGTCCCCAATTACTGTTGGGTGAACCATTAAGAATCGGCGGCCAAATATACTCTCCCCTCAGAGGAATGATTTATGAGGAAAGACTAATGGGTCTAATACTAACGTCACTAACACACACGAATTGTGGGACATGATTACAACATATAAAATTATCATGGGTAAATGGCAGTGTAGATTATATGTAATTGGATGTTCACGAACATAGTTCACAAATTAGCCACACACTCGCAAGATGTTTGAGAGTGCCAGAGCAAAAAAAAAACAAATGAATGAATTAAAAAGTGTAATGATGGAGGCAGCCTCCATACCAGCCCCTTCAGATGTAGGTATATCAAGAGCCGTATAGGTTCATGAACCAGGGCCAGATTCACGAAGCAGTTACGCAAGTACTTACGAACCTGTACATTTTCCTTAATCTTTGGTGGCTTTGTTTACAATCATTAAACGGTTAATGAGCTAAGAAGCACCAGGAGGCTGTTTATAAACATAACAACAGTTGATTGGGAAGTTTTCATGTTTGTAAACTGTTTAATAAATGTAAACAAGCCCGTCAAAGATTGAGGAAAGACTTATAACCGTTCGTAAGTGCTTGCGTAACTGCGTCGTGAATCTGGCCCCAGGTTCGTAAGTGCTTGCGTAACTGCTGTAGCTGCTTCGTAAATCTGGCCCCAGTACACCAGTTGGTTGAGGTCCCTGCCCCCCACCACTCTGCCTCCATGCCAACCATACCTCCACAACCCATCTCAGCCCCAACCTGTTCCTACCACACACCACAACCCACACCACCACACCACACTCACCTACACCACCCACACCACACCACACACACACACACACACACACACACACACACACACACACACACACACCCCACACACACACACACACACACACACCCACAACCCACATCATCACACACACACACACCACACCACACCACACACCCACAGCACACACTACACACCCACACCACACACACACCCACACACACACACACACCCCAGCCACCACACACACCCCACACAAACACCACACCACACACACACACACACCACACACACACCACACACACACACACACACACACACACACACACCACACACACACACACCACATCAAACACACACAATTAATACACAACACACACACACACCCACC
>WNGS01109749.1:2028491-2060270 GCA_020271785.1 Procambarus virginalis
ACTAAACATAATAGTTTACCTTAAAAAGCTTCATAGAAAACACCGACCTTACCTAACCTTGTTAGCATGTTAAGATAAGCATCTTATTGCTTCGTAACGACAATTATTACTTAATTTTACCTATTAACACTTACCAATTCTTAATTAATTAATAATTATCACTTTCGTGCTTCGGTTGCGAACATTTTCGGCCACTATTTTTCTCACGGTTCTGCTAGTTGGACGATGCTCCTGCGTCGAGCGATAAAATATTTGTATAAATTCCATTTTCTATCCGATTTTGTTGGGGATAGTTTAGACATGTTTGCCATGAAATTTACGTTTTATGCTGATTGCTGCTACATTCGATATTTTGGCTTGTAATCTTGACACGGTTCTCTCTGGTAATGATGCACAATCACAAACTTTGGTCTTGGCTCCGAAAAGCTTCTTCTTTGGTCCTTCTGCCCAAAGTAGAAGACCAGATGTTTGGGGCTAGACTCGCCCAATTTTGCAAGGGAAATGGTGCCGGGTATAGGACGAACATAGGGTTGGCCAGAGTAGGCCTAAGTTAAATGCTTTGAGAAATAGAGTATTAGCATTTATAGATCCCCACCGTTATGCGATTTTTATGGTCGTGTGAAATGTTTGGTGCATTTTCCCTAGAGTTTTAGTGGTACTATATTTTTCGAGACCCATAGAGTTGTTTTTGTGCTTCTTAGTAATAACTTTTCAGTGAGAAGAGAGAGTATGGAAGCATGGAGAGGGAGAGGACTAAGGAGAGGGGCACAGGGAGTGATAGGGTAAATAGGAAGAGAGAGGAGAGGGAAGAGGTGCAGATTGGGAGGGGGGGGGGGAATCCTGGGAACCACCGGGTATCCCTCCTGGTAATCTAAGGAACTTGAAGCTCTTGGTTCGATTTACGGGCTATTCATGCCCGTGCCACATCTTGGGTGGCTTAATCTTCACCGGTATCTTGGTTCAGACCACCAGCACGCGGTTGAGGGATGGGAGAGAGCGTACAGGTAGGTCAGCTATTTTCCTTATCCTACCTTGAGGACCCAGGTGAGGCGAGGTCACCACGATAAGGGAGTGGTGTCACACTGGCTGGGGGAAGATAGGTGATGGGGGGGGCACAGGTGGCTAAGGGTCTGGGGGGGTTTGTGAGGGGGGGAACGGACCACGCCCTGTTAACCTCCAATTTCATTAGGACCGACCCTGCCTCTGACAACTCCGCCGCCAGAGGGGGTGTTGGGAGGGTGCGGGAGGACACCAGTCTATAGGTCTTCCAGGCGGGAAATATATTTATTTCGAAATATTGTACATTTACATCTTTGTTATCAACGTAGTTCAGTGCAGGTTGTTAGCCTGGACTATATGGTTCAGTCCTTGTAGTCGCTTGAGGCATTACGGACACATCTAGTCCCTTGAGGCATTACGGACACCTAGTCACTTGAGGCATTACGGACACCTAGTCCCTTGAGACATTACGGACACATCTAGTCCCTTGAGGCATTACGGACACATCTAGTCCCTTGAGGCATTACGGACACCTAGTCCCTTGAGGCATTACGGACACACCTAGTCACTTGAGGCATTACGGACATACCTAGTCACTTGAGGCATTACGGACACCTAGTCGCTTGAGGCATTACGGACACCTAGTTGCTTGAGGCATTACGGACACCTAGTCGCTTGAGGCATTACGGACACCTAGTCGCTTGAGGCATTACGGACACCTAGTCGCTTGAGGCATTACGGACACCTAGTCGCTTGAGGCATTACGGACACCTAGTCGCTTGAGGCATTACGGACACCTAGTCGCTTGAGGCATTACGGACACCTAGTCGCTTGAGGCATTACGGACACCTAGTCCCTTGAGGCATTACGGACACCTAGTCGCTTGAGGCATTACGGACACCTAGTCGCTTGAGGCATTACGGACACCTAGTCACTTGAGGCATTACGGACACATCTAGTCGCTTGAGGCATTACGGACACCTAGTCACTTGAGGCATTACGGACACATCTAGTCGCTTGAGGCATTACGGACACCGAGCCTGCCTCTCCTAACGTGTCTTTTTGATCACATTACGAGTGTTTTGCACAAAGAGACGGACTGAATACGCACGAGTCGTCCATCCAAGCTTTATACAACACTCGAATTGCTTAGAACTTTACACGATCCTTATAACATCTAATACGATTTAATGATTAGATTTCAGTAGCCATTTTGTGGCTGTTTTGACGATCAATATTGTCTAATGTTGCCAGTTCATTACTTTTGCTTGATACATTGCAGCGTTTTATACGTATTGCTTAAGATATTTACATGTTCTTTACATATGTAAAATGAATTAGATTGATAGTGTTGACCAGATTGTCCAATTTACTTAATGATCTGAGAAGTGACTTGTTAGCTTCTTAACGTCAGTTCCGAAGTCTTAATTTCAGTCTTATTAGGTTAAAAACGTGTCGACCCAATTTGATGTGGGATATATTTTCTTAGTCTTTTTCGATGGTATATTAAGCTATCTATAGGGATATAGCAACTGGCTGCCTGTGTTTACGACCAAGACTTGCTCGTTTAAATGGGTAGACAAGAATGTGTCGTAGTTTGTCCATCTTGTGATGAGTGGTTTGATCATCGTATCTTCAGCCTCGTTATTGTGACTCGTCGTCGTGTATACATCTATAGTAGTCATCATATCTTCAGCCTCGTTATTGTGACTCGTCGTCGTGTATACATACCATAGTAGTCATCATATCTTCAGCTTCGTTATTATGACTCGTTGTCGTGTATACATACCATAGTAGTCATCATATCTTCAGCCTCGTTATTATGACTCGTCGTCGTGTATACATACCATAGTAGTCATCATATCTTCAGCCTCGTTATTGTGACTCATCGTCGTGTATACATACCACAGTATACATACCCGGTTCCTTCATCAATTTTCACGATCCGGGAACTGGGCATATAACATTCTAATGGAAATCGACAAAGATATATATGATAGTCTTGTTTTAATACACATTGAGCGTATTGGTATACTGAATATACGCTCTTGAGATAATTTTCAGCTAATCCACCAAAATTTATAGTACATGTATCTACGTTGGTGGACTGTACAAAATATGAACAGTTGTAAAACAAAAAACAAATCCACGTTTCGTTTAATTCATTTTGTATGGGGGTCCTAGAAAGAAGAAATTTTGGGTACAGTAGTGCATATTCTGTACATTACATCCATAGTCACGAAAAGTTATATTATTCTTGGAGATGGTAATTTGAGTTTTGTCATGTTAGGTTTTATATATCAAGCTACTTGTCGCTGCGGTCCAAAGTTCTGTGTAATTGGTCGCGTTATAGGGGGGAAATATATATATACACACACACACACACACACACACACACACACACACACACACACACACACACACACACACACACACACACACACACACACACACACACACACACACACACACACACACAGGAAGGAGCCAAAGAGTTACGGTAAGGGGCGAGAAGTCGGACTGGCGAACAGTAACAAGTGGAGTACCACAAGGATCGGTACTGGGACCAATTCTATTTCTTGTATATGTTAACGATATGTTTACGGGTGTAGAGTCCTACATGTCGATGTTTGCGGATGACGCAAAGTTGATGAGAAGAGTTGTGACAGATGAGGATTGCAGGATCCTCCAAGAAGACCTGAACAGGTTGCAGAGATGGTCAGAGAAATGGCTATTGGAATTCAACACGAGCAAATGTAAAGTTATGGAAATGGGACTAGGAGATACGAGACCAAAGGGTCAGTACACAATGAAGGGGAACAGTCTACCTGTGACGACGCGCGAGAGAGACCTGAGTGTGGATAGGATAGGAACGTATAAAATACTCAGAGGGATTGACAGAGTGGACATAGACGAAATGTTCACACGGAATAGTAACAGAACGAGGGGACATGGATGGAAGTTGGAAACTCAGATGAGTCACAGAGATGTTAGGAAGTTTTCTTTTAGCGTGAGAGTAGTGGGAAAATGGAATGCACTCAAGGAACAGGTTGTGGAAGCAAATACTATTCATAATTTTAAAACCAGGTATGATAGGGAAATGGGACAGGAGTCATTGCTGTAAACAACTGATGCTCGAAAGGCGGGATCCAAGAGTCAATGCTCGATCCTGCAGACACATATAGGTGAGTACATATAGGTGAGTACACACACACACACACACACACACACACCACACACACACACACCACACACACAACACACACCCTCTACTTGCAAGCTTATTCTCTACCTACATACATTACAGACTGCACACGAATATTTCCCCGAGGAATATATCGGGATTCACTTCCCCTAAAACATGTATTCAGGGAAGTGTGAACATGTTTAATTCATGGGCCGGAGCGACCCCCTGTCTTCCAATACCCGCCTGCCGGGCCGCACGCCTCCTCGTCTCCCTGGAGCCCCCGCCGAGCCCCGCCGAGCCCCGCCGAGCCCCGCCGAGCCCCCTGCCGCTCAACTTCACTCTTTCTTTACTACCTCCTCATCCTCCACAGACACACGCACGCGCGCACACACCACCACCCAAAACCCCCCACCACCCCAACCCTCCCTCCAAGATAGGCTTACACATTTTAATTATAAGATTAACAATTTATAGGGAAGCTGTGTATCGTAATATATTGAAGTATATATTTCATTAATAACGGCAGCGTGCTGCACATTGATGTGAATGTGTAGTTATAGGAAATGTGTACATTGTCTGGATATGTTTGTGTATTGTGGGTAGTGAGTATGTGCACACAGGTCGCTAACAACAAATAGAACTTTGCTGCCATTAAAGTTTTCAGAAGCCTTCAGCCGTGGAGTCAAGTTTACCTTATGGGGTTGAACTTAATGTGATGCTTGTATTGCAATTAATAATTATAAATAACTATTTATTTGCAAATAAATAATAAACTCAACTGTCCCGTTGAATAGTGAGAGTTTTTCTTGTTAAATAATTATATGTTGCAATCGTCTAACATTTCTGGCATCATCTTGTTCATAACCTTTTTTTTTTTCCTTACAAAATTCAAGTGCTCTATATTATATATAACTTCTACTGTGTTAGGTCCGATATGGTTATAAGCTATTCATAACTTAGCATAATTTTGGTGTATCCTTAAGCGAAGGGTGGTGACACTTCACTAATCTGATTGACCAATTGCGGTGATTGGCAGCGGCTGCTCCTCGTGGCGTCCAGACTGGGCGAACACCAGAATATAGGATCAGGAGGAACAGTCAGGATGGATCTATGGGATTATGGATAGTAGTATGGTTGTATGGAGGTGGATGACGACCATTGTAAAGTGCGGGTAAACCTTGGTTGGAGGAGCAGGAGGTCAAGGGATACCATAAAAGTAGGGCGAGGAGTAATAAATGTTGTTATAACCAAACTTTTGGCAAGTTTCCGCTGGCTATGTCATGTTCATCTCGTATCCCATTACATTGATCTTCGGCCTTTCCCGCCCTCTTTATTATCCTTATTCCCCCTCCCTCTTTATTATCCTTATTCCCCCCACCCTTTTTATATCCTTATCCCATTTTTGTTCGGCTCTAGCTTCTCCCTCACACCTTGCAGTTGTGTCCTCTCCAATTGCTTGTGATTAAAATTCATTTCATTATTGTTCACCCTTGTCAACTGCGGGTTTCTATAACCCTTACGGCTGCTGCGCATATTCTCTCCAGCCCCGCCCTTGGCACATGAGCTTGGTGTAGAGGGGTTTTGTCGACTGATAACTCTTGTGTTGCCTGTCCTATGCCCCAGATCAGTGGTTCCCAGCGCTTTATGTCTCATTTCCCCGTTTCCAACCACGTTCTCATCTCTGGACTCCTTGTAACAAGAGATCACGTTGAACAACTCCACAAGAGGCGTGACATCCAGCTAAACAAATCCACAAGAGGCGTGACATCGGGCTAAACAAATCCACAAGGACCGTGACATCCAGCTAAACAAATCCACAAGGACCGTGACATCCAGCTAAACAAATCCACAAGGACCGTGACATCCAGCTAAACAAATCCACAAGGACCGTGACATCCAGCCTAAACAAATCCACAAGACCGTGACATCCAGCTAAACAAATCCACAAGGACCGTGACATCCAGCTAAACAAATCCACAAGGACCGTGACATCCGGCTAAACAAATCCACAAGGACGTGACATCGGGCTAAACAAATCCACAAGAGCCGTGACATCCAGCTAAACAAATCCACAAGGACCGTGACATCCAGCTAAACAATCCACAAGGACCGTGACATCCAGCTAAACAATCCACAAGGACCGTGACATCCAGCTAAACAATCCACAAGGGACCGTGACATCGGGCTAAACAATCCACAAGGACCGTGACATCGGGCTAAACAAATCCACAAGGACCGTGACATCCAGCTAAACAATCCACAAGGACCGTGACATCCGGCTAAACAACTCCACAAGAGCCGTGACATCCAGCTAAACAAATCACAAGAGCCGTGACATCCAGCTAAACAACTCCACAAGAGCCGTGACATCCAGCTAAACAAATCCACAAGAGCCGTGACATCCAGCTAAACAACTCCACAAGAGCCGTGACATCGGGCTAAACAACTCCACAAGAGCCGTGACATCCAGCTAAACAACTCCACAAGAGCCGTGACATCGGGCTAAACAAATCAACAAGAGCCGGACATCGGGCTAAACAAATCAACAAGAGCCGTGACATCGGGCTAAACAACTCCACAAGAGCCGTGACATCGGGCTAAACAAATCAACAAGAGCCGTGACATCGAGCTAAACAACTCCACAAGAGCCGTGACATCCAGCTAAACAACTCCACAAGAGCCGTGACATCGGCTAAACAAATCCACAAAGGCCGTGACATCGGGCTAAACAAATCCACAAAGGCCGTGACATCGAGCTAAACAAATCCACAAAGGCCGTGACATCGAGCTAAACAAATCCACAAGAGCCGTGACATCCAGCTAAACAAATCCACAAAGGGCCGTGACATCGAGCTAAACAAATCCACAAAGGCCGTGACATCCAGCTAAACAAATCCACAAAGGCCGTGACATCCAGCTAATCAAATCCACAAAGGCCGTGACATCGAGCTAAACAAATCCACAAGAGCCGTGACATCCAGCTAAACAAATCCACAAAGGCCGTGACATCGAGCTATCAAAATTGACAGTAGCTATTGCTGCGACAGATGCATTGAAATCTCACAAGCTCTGCACTGTTAATCTCGGTTGAAACTGCATACAAACGATAACAGGAGACATTCACTTCAATACACTACTCCGGTAAAATAAAATAAAAAATAAAAAATAGTTCCGTGTATTCCTTGATCGACTTGAGAATGGTCCAGGACGGACCGAAACGTCGTCGTCCCTTCACTTTCTAGTGTGTGGTCTGGTCAACATTCCTTGACATTCTTTCCGCGGTCCTCCAGTGCTTGGAACCACTGCTCTTGGTCACTAGACTGTTCTTGGACCAGGAAGCATTGTCCCTTCTGGTTGTAACCAACCTAAAAGGTAGATAAATTTTTATTTACCTTTATCTACCTTCTTATCTACTATAAAATTTATTTTTAAATATTTATCTTCCTAAAAGGTAGAAAAATATTTAAAAGAAGGGGGTCAACCTGGTACCCATCAGTGAAGAAAGACGGTTCACTAATCTGGGTTAAGAAGGCTGCTTTATATAGGATAGGGAGCCGGCCGGCGGCCGAGCGGACAGCACGCTAGACTTGTGATCCTGTGGTCCCCGGGTTCGATCCGGGCGCCCGGCGAGAAACAATGGGCAGAGTTTCTTTCACCCTGATGCCCCTGTTACTAGCAGTAAAATAGTACCTGGGTGTTAGTCAGCTGTCACAGGCTACTTCCTGGGGTGGAGTGGCCTGGTCGAGGACCGGGCCGCGGGGACACTAAAGCCCCGAAATCATCTCAAGATAACTCAAGAATGGTCTTAGCTTTGTCCATGGAGGTATGGTAATGGTGGAAGGTCCTGTCTAGTTACCTCTCTTAATACAAAAATTGGGTCTAATACGATTGGAAAACTGACGTNGAGCACGGCGCTGGTACAGGGCCTGGTTGGCGTGCGAGGGTACGTGTAGGTACGGGAGCACGGCGCTGGTACAGGGCCTGGTTGGCGTGTGAGGGTACGTGTAGGTACAGGGCCTGATTGGCGTGCGAGGGTACGCATAGGTACGGGCACTGGCGTGCATCAAATGTGGCTGTGAAAATGAGTAAAGATTGATGTCTATCAATATATTTGTACCTCGGATGATTGTTAATAAGGTAGTCGTGAAAGAGTACCACAACTCTTACTATGTAAATATTAAGCATCTTACACGAGGCAATACTACAACTCTCCTGGTTATGAGAACACACTGAACAATGTTCAATGTGTTGTTAAGGCTGCCTGCTACCGTGTTTGTCCTGTTCTCTAATACGTCAGTGCTGCTCCCATGGAAACGATACTTGGCGCGCACACGCACGAACTCTCAAAAACAAGAACAAACACAGAAACACACAGAAACACACAGAAACACACACACACACACACACACACACACACACACACACACACACACACACACACACACACACACACACACACACACACACACACACACACACACACACACACACACACACTACCCCCACCCCCACCTGTTGATTGACGGTTGGGAGGCGGGACCAAAGAGCCAGAGCTCAACCCCTGCAAGCACAATTAGGCGAGTACACACACACTCGTATGTAATAAATATATATATATATATATATATATATATATATATATATATATATATATATATATATATATATATATATATATATATATATGTCGTACCTAGTAGCCAGAACGCACTTCTCAGCCTACTATGCAAGGCCAGGTTTGCCTAATAAGCCAAGTTTTCCTGAATTAATATATTTTCTCTAATTTTTTTCTTATGAAATGATAAAGCTACCCATTTCATTACGTATGACGTCAATTTTTTTTATTGGAGTTAAAATTAACGTAGATATATGACCGAACCTAACCATCCCTACCTAACCTAACCTAACCTAACCTATCTTTTTTGGTTAGGTTAGGTAGCCGAAAAAGTTAGGTTAGGTAGTCGAAAAACAATTAATTCAGGAAAACTTGGCTTATTAGGCAAATCTGGCCTTGCATAGTAGGCTGAGAAGTGCGTTCTGGCTACTAGGTACGACATATATATATATATATATATATATATATATATATATATATATATATATATATATATATATACATATACATATAAATATATAATTTGTGTGTGTACTCACCTAGTTGTGTTTGCGGGGGTTGAGCTCTGGCTCTTTGGTCCCGCCTCTCAACCGTCAATCAACAGGTGTGCAGATTCCTGAGCCTATTGAGCTCTATCATACCTACACTTGAAGCTGTATATGGAGTCAGCCTCCACCACATCGCTTCCTAATGCATTCCATTTGTCAACTACTCTGACACTAAAAAAAGTTCTTTCTAACATCTCTGTGGCTTATTTGGGCACTCAGTTTCCACCTGTGTCCCCTAGTGCGTGTGCCCCTTGTGTTAAATAGCCTGTCTTTTATCTACCCTATTAATTCCTCAGAATCTTGAATGTGGTGATCATGTCCCTCCTAACTCTTCTGTCTTCCAGCGAAGTGAGGTTTAATTCCCGTAGTCTCTCCTCGTAGCTCATACCTCTCAGCTCGTGTACTAGTCTGATGGCAAACCTTTGATCTTTTTCCAGTAACATTTGTGTGTACAGATGGTGGTGGTGGTTCAGATTCACCTACTCTGAAGCAACAGTTGTAAGCAGCACGGGCTATGGTGAGCCCGTGGGTACCCACCTGGCACAGGAGCTGTGGTGGTGAGCGAGGCAGGACTGTAGATGCCGTGAGCGTGCGTGCGTGTGTGTGTGTGTGTGTGTGTGTGTGTGTGTGGTGTGTGTGTGTGTGTGTGTGTGTGTGTGTGTGTGTGTGTGTAGTGCCAGAGACAGGCGGGGTATGGCGCCGGGCACCTGGGCACTGGGATGCCAGGCGTTTTATGTGAGGCAGTAGTTTGGTTGTGGTCACTGGTGGTGGACACTGTGTGTGTTGTGACCGTGACGCTCAGGACACGACTATTGGGGTGCGGAATTTATGGTGTGTCGACAACAGTTTGTTTAAGAGAGCATGTGCCGCGCTGCCACGCTTAAGCTTTCAATGATTATTTCATTACTTGTTGTTATTAGTATAATT
Source organism: Procambarus virginalis (assembly GCA_020271785.1). NCBI lineage: Eukaryota > Metazoa > Arthropoda > Malacostraca > Decapoda > Cambaridae > Procambarus > Procambarus virginalis. The sequence goes on from WNGS01109749.1 coordinate 2,038,768, forward strand.
CTTATAGTAGTGGGCACATGGATGTTTGTAGCTCATGTAGTCTCTATGCAAGATTAAAGACTGTAACGGGAGTGAGTTATGTTATTCTATGATTCTAAGGTACAAAATTTTGTACTTGGGTACTTGCACTGGTGCCCTGGAGTATAGGAACTGTACCCTGCACTGCCAGTTTGAAATCCATTACAAAGATAAGGTCATGAACACGAGAGTGCACAAAATACTTGCACAGCTCCAGGTATCTTGCACTGGCAGGTCTGATATTAACACATTTAGGTACATCTGCATTCATACAGCTACCGTAATGTTAAGATGCAGATACTCTGACCAAAATGTTGAAAGTAGCACGGGTTATGGTGAGCCCGTAGTGGACTTACCTGGCACAGGAGCTGGACAAGTAGCACGGGCTATGGTGAGCCCGTAGTGGACTTACCTGGCACAGGAGCTGGACAAGTAGCACGGGCTATGGTGAGCCCGTAGTGGACTTACCTGGCACAGGAGCGGGGCAAGTAGCACGGGCTATGGTGAGCCCGTAGTGGACTTACCTGGCACAGGAGCGGGGCAAGTAGCACGGGCTATGGTGAGCCCGTAGTGGACTTACCTGGCACAGGAGCGGGGCAAGTAGCACGGGCTATGGTGAGCCCGTAGTGGACTTACCTGGCACAGGAGCGGGGCAAGTAGCACGGGCTATGGTGAGCCCGTAGTGGACTTACCTGGCACAGGAGCGGGGCAAGTAGCACGGGCTATGGTGAGCCCGTAGTGGACTTACCTGGCACAGGAGCGGGGCAAGTAGCACGGGCTATGGTGATCCCATAGTGGACTTACCTGGCACAGGAGCGGGGCAAGTAGCACGGGCTATGGTGAGCCCGTAGCGACGTGATGCAAAAAACTCCGCATCTCTCGGGATGGTTAGTCACACAGGGCCACGTGATCAGCAGCCTGCAGATTATTCCCAGACTTGGCCAGACTCTACGGTGAAAGCAATAACCTTTTGAGTTACTTTGTCGACCTGGACTGCAGGGTAGGAGGCGAGAATTGGATACTAAACCGTTAATTCCATGGAGGGGGCTTGTCAAGGCTGTTCGCCTGGTAGGTAACAAGGTGTTTATCTCCTGGACAGATGAGACAGAGCAACCTGACGCGACAGTTATATACCCTCGTGGACAGTAGGGAACGAGACGAATGGACATGGAATGATGTGTGGGACAAATGTTAAAGCGGCCGCTGCGACAAGCGTGCCACTCCCTGACACCCACTAATTTATCCATGACCTGGAGGGACGGGAGGGCTAGCGTAGCCACGGTCAACCAGACCTTTCTGTCCAGTGTCTGTCCTCTGGTGGGTCTTGGCTACAGGCTCTCTCAGTTTAGTGTATATTTAATTCCTAGTGATGTTAATATATTTAACTTTTGATATTATATGGTTATTGGGGGTGAATCTGTGTAATATTTGTCAGTGGGGCAGGTGTGTGTGAGAAGGGAGTTGTTAGGGCAGGGGTGTTGTAGGGGAGGCTGGGGTGTCGGGAGGGGGAGGCTGGGGTGTTGGTAGGAGGGTGTGGTGATGGGCAGAGTGCCAGGCTGGGGCCACACCTGTGATTCACGGTGCCGAGGCGTCTGATACGGACCATTCAGCGGCCTCCCTCCCGTCAAAGCCCTTGGGTAGTAACGGTTATCGCCGTAACGCTGACAGTTGTACGGTAACGTGTGGAGGGAGAGGCCATGCCTAGGCCTCCACCCCCCCCCCATCACCTTGCACGTGATGCATGCGGGGACACGTGTACCCGGTACGTGATGCATGCCGAGACACGTGTACCTGACATCCTTGTTGATGGCAACGATACACTCAGCAGCCATTGTCTCTCTGGGCCAAGGTTGACCCTTCCCTTAATGCAACTATTCTAATACGTCTCCCATACTGTTGCCTCACCCCCGCCATACCTTCTACTATCATCCCCCACCATTTCACCCTTGTCACACCCCACTTCTTATCAGCCATTAATTGATCCTGCCAGCATCCTGTCTCTCTCCATCTGTCTTCTCTCTATCCTCCCCATCATTACTCCCTATCTGCTGCTGGGCTTGTTGCTCACCACTGCCTTTCCACTACTACCAACTCTGGCATACTCTTACTACTGCTTAACCCGCTACCCCTTCCCCTTAATATTATTCATCTCATAACAAGTGTAGTTTCTCTGTCTCCAAGTCTGTCTTAAAGTCGTCTCCCGTCTCGCCTCCCGCCTTGGGCACCTACTTCACCGCGCTTCCATCAAACTTCATACAGTGTTTAAAATCATTTGTTTATGTACACAGAAGACTCGTATTAGATTTCCTGAGCGTAAAATTTAATTTGGATATATTGTTAATTTGCTTTTGGCAATCGCTAGACGAGATGTCTTGTATTACAGACTTGCAGTGCAATTGTCTGGAGATATTGGTGAAGGGAGGTGCGGAAAACGGCTTGCCCTCGGCTGTTTACCTTTAAGATGTTGGGGCTCGGTTATTTGGGTGGCCGGGTTGGGGAAAGAGGGAGAGGGAGGGGGGTGGGGGGGTGAGGAATGGTAAAGGAGGCGAGGTTGGTCTCACAAGTCTGCGTTGGCACCGTTGTTGCTTCCTCGCTTGACATCTTTAAGTCGTGTTTATTGACCACTAGCGCTCTTGCTTCGCCACTGTAATTTGACGTGACAATTTTAATACGCTTCGGTTCATGTATGACGGCGGGTTAACGTGCCACAGTCGAGACATTTACAGCTCGTCACTTCTAGTCGATCTTCCGCTGTCTCACTCTATTCCCATTATTGCATGCCAAGAATGTAGGAGTAAGAGGGCGGTGTTTTGAAAGTAGGTTGGCCTCCTGTATCACACAAACACGCCAGCGCTTTCATTGGCCAGTGAAGTGCAATATTTCGTTTTATTAGACACTTGCAGCACATGTGTTGCTCCACCCGTCCACTGTAGGCTAGGTGAGCTGCTAAGCCCTCACATAGTCACGCTCGTTGTTCCCTCCCTCCCTCAACATGTGTTCTTGCCCGGAACCTGTCGCCGGATACTGGCTACCAGTTTACGGTTGACAAGAGGGGGTCTGGCACGGGCTTAGCTCAATGGCCTGGATATATCAAATACATTATCCTCAATAATTAATTGTATTTGGAGGGGGCTCGAGTGGAAGCCGTATTGAGGTCGTAAGCAATGAGTTACATGCGCTGTCTGTCTGGGTCTTAAAGACCTTCAGCTGGAACTGAACACCGGATTTTGTTGACTGCTTCGCCAGTTACAGATGAGGTTTGTTCATGTGTAGGACTGTACATATTGTGGACGGACGTGATACAAAACTAAGTTTGTCCCCTATAGTTTATTAGTGTATACCGGGAAAATGATAGAGTTTCAGGGACATGTTCACGCAAGTCTAGCGTAAATTTCTTAGGGCGAGAGGCGCTGCATTCTGGTGGAAGGCGACGGAATGTGATCTTGCACGGAGGCTTTGTTACGAAGGCGGCGTGGTGATGGTGCCGCACCATCCTCTTTAACAGCGGGTGTGTTGTACCGTGCGGGAGCCCACACCTCCACCACACACCTTATACTAACAGCGGGTGTGTTGTACTGTGCGGGAGCCCACACCTCCACCACACACCTCCACCACACACACCTTACATGAACAATATCTTTGGTTGCTCGTTAACTGTGCCAGTAATAGAAGCATTCTTAATATTGCTATAAATAAAATAGATCGTAATTCAAATGGTTTTGCTGGTAATTCTTAGTTAACTTATTACATTGAGTAACTGCTTTTGCGTTTGTAGTGAGCACTGTGCGTGAATTTCTAACACCACGTTGTGTGGTAACGACGGTAGGAAGATAAATAGAGAATAATAAGAATTAGAAGTTTGGTGAGGAGATGGGCATGTAGGAAGGGAAGCCTGAAGACAGACTTAAGATCTAATTGGTGCTTTCAAACTTAAGATCTAAGATCAAACCGTGACACGGTCCTCCTTCCTCCCCCCCACCCCCCCTGTTGGGCAGTGAAATGGTGGAGGCAGACTCTATACACAGTTTCAAATGTAGATTTGATAGAGCCCAATAGGCTCCAGAATCTGTACATCAGTAGATTGACAGTTGAGAGGCGGGACCAAAGAGCCAAAACTTAATCCCCTTAAGCAGAACTAGGTTATCTTGAGTTATCTTGAGATGATTTCGGGGCTTTTTTTAGTGTCCCCGCGGCCCGGTCCTCAACCAGGCCTCCACCCCCAGGAAGCAGCCCGTGACAGCTGACTAACACCCAGGTACCTGTTTTACTGCTAGGTAACAGGGGCATAGGGTGAAAGAAACTCTGCCCATTGTTTCTCGCCGGCGCCTGGGATCGAACCCGGGACCACAGGATCACAAGTCCAGCGTGCTGTCCGCTCGGCCGACCGGCTCCCTAGGTGAGTACACCTCCGGGGGTTCATCCATGGTAGACCCCCAGTGCCCAGTAGTCGCTGTACAGGGCTCAGAACACCTCGACATTTAGAGACCCGCGTTTCTCCTTTATTAGCAGTGCTTAATGTGTAAGTTTGTGTGTACACAAATACATATACGAGGGTTTAGACTGACTGTGCTTGGTATAGCGTCAAGGGAGGTGCATGGAGGGTGCCAAGATGACAGCAACAGTGGTCAAGGCTTTCAAGATGACGGGTGGCAGGGGGCCTAGCTGTCAGCCACGGGAAGGGGGCCCAGCTGTCACCACGGGAGGGGGGGCCAGCTGTCAGCCACGGGAGGGGGGGCCCCAGGTGTCAGCCACGGGAGGGGGGGGCTCCAGCTATCAGCCACGGAGGGGGGCCCAGTTGTCAGCCACGGGAGGGGGGGGGGCGGGCCCAGCTGTCAGCCACGGGAGGGGGGGCCCCAGGTGTCAGCCACGGGAGGGGGGGCTCCAGCTATCAGCCACGGGAGGGGGGCCCAGTTGTCAGCCACGGGAGGGGGGGGGCGGGCCCAGCTGTCAGCCACGGGAGGGGGGGCCAGCTGTCAGCCACGGGAGGGGGGGCCCCAGGTGTCAGCCACGGGAGGGGGGGGCTCCAGCTATCAGCCACGGGAGGGGGGCCCAGTTGTCAGCCACGGGAGGGGGGGGCGGGCCCAGCTGTCAGCCACGGGAGGGGGGCCCCAGGTGTCAGCCACGGGAGGGGGGGCCCAGGTGTCAGCCACGGGAGGGGGGGCCCAGCTGTCAGCCACGGGGAGGGTGGGCCCCAGCTGTCAGCCACGGGGAGGGTGGGCCCCAGCTGTCAGCCACGGGGAGGGTGGGCCCCAGCTGTCAGCCACGGGAGGGGGGCCCCAGGTGTCAGCCACGGGAGGGGGGGCCCAGGTGTCAGCCACGGGAGGGGGGGCCCAGCTGTCAGCCACGGGGAGGGTGGGCCCCAGCTGTCAGCCACGGGGAGGGTGGGCCCCAGCTGTCAGCCACGGGGAGGGTGGGCCCCAGCTGTCAGCCACGGGAGGGGGGGCCCAGCTGTCAGCCACGGGGAGGGTGGGCCCCAGCTGTCAGCCACGGGGAGGGTGGGCCCCAGCTGTCAGCCACGGGGAGGGTGGGCCCCAGCTGTCAGCCACGGGAGGGGGGGCCCCAGGTGTCAGCCACGGGAGGGGGGGCCCAGGTGTCAGCCACGGGAGGGGGGGCCCAGCTGTCAGCCACGGGGAGGGTGGGCCCAGCTGTCAGCCACGGGGAGGGTGGGCCCCAGCTGTCAGCCACGGGGAGGGTGGGCCCCAGGTGTCAGCCACGGGGAGGGTGGGCCCCAGCTGTCAGCCACGGGGAGGGGGGGCCCAGGTGTCAGCCACGGGGAGGGTGGGCCCCAGCTGTCAACCACGGGAGGGGCCCCAGCTGTACTGTAAACCATGGGACATGTTATCCAACGTCTTGGCTACTGTGTCTTCACCAATCCAAGATTTAAGCACTTCGTCTTCTACTTCACAGCCAGCTTGTAGAATGAACTGCTGCCATATGGTTTTCCTCGAGATGTTTGATCCCATATCTTTCAAGAACCGTCTGTGGAACACTTTGTTGACTCCCGAAAAATTGTTGTTTTCCTAGGGTAAATTAAAATTTTTCAGTAACTATTGTAAATGCAGGAAGAGGAATGGAGGGAAAGGGTGTTAAGAGGCGTGGTAGTCAACCAGCTGAGGAAGGGAAAGGGTAGCAGTCAGTCATCCAGAGAATGGGTAGGAAGCTGGAGGGTAGGAAGTTGTTCATGGGAATCTTACTTACCTTCTCCAGCATGTGGAGACTTCCTTAGTCCCTCCTTCCCTGACTGTGTAGTCAGTGAAGTCACAGACTAAATTCCCCTTTCCTTCCCTGACTGTGTAGTCAGGGAAGTCACGACTAAATTCCCCTTTCCTTCCCTGACTGTGTAGTCAGTGAAGTCACAGACTAAATTCCCCTTTCCTTCCCTGACTGTGTAGTCAGTGAAGTCACAGACTAAATTCCCCTTTCCTTCCCTGACTGTGTAGCCAGGGAAGTCACAGACTAAATTCTCCTTTCCTTCCCTGACTGTGTAGTCAGGGAAGTCACAGACTAAATTCCCCTTTCCTCCCTGGCTGTGTAGTCAGAGAAATCACAGACTAAATTCCCCTTTCCTTGCCTGACAAATGAGCCAACTTGGCATATGTCAAGGAACTTCATCTTCAACAGCCATACTCTTGTACGAATTTGATCCGCAAATTCTGATTTTGTTCAGAGCTTCGACCCTCACATTAATTACTTGATCGTGTTGTATATTCTGGTCAAGTTTTCTCTTGAAATACGAGGAAATGTTTTGAGTGAGCTTGGTTAACTGATCCAAGAGTTGTGGTGACGGGGTTTATGTAAGTATGGAGATGTGAGGAAGGGTTGATGTGTGTGTGTTGATGTGGTGCGGGAGGATTGATGTATGGTTGGTGGTGGTGGGTGGGGTGGTTGATGTTATGGTGGGTGGTGGCGGGTGGGGTGGTTGATGTTATGGTTGGTGGTGGTGGGTGGGGTGGTTGATGTTATGGTTGGTGGTGGTGGGTGGGGTGGTTGATGTTATGGTTGGTGGTGGTGGTGGGGTGGTTGATGTTATGGTGGTGGTGGTGGGTGGGTAGTTGATGTTATGGTGTTGGTGGTGGTGGGTGGGGTGGTTGATGTTATGGTTGGTGGTGGTGGGTGGGGTGGTTGATGTTATGGTTGGTGGTGGTGGGTGGGGTGGTAGTTGATGTTATGGTTGGTGGTGGTGGGTGGGTGGTTGATGCAAGGTTGGTGGTGGTGGGTGGGGTAGTTGATGTTATGCTGTTGGTGGTGGTGGGTGGGGTGGTTGACGCAAGTTGGTGTTGGTGGGTGGGGTGGTTGACGCAAGGTTGGTGGTGGTGGGTGGGGTGGTTGACGCAAGGTTGGTGGTGGTGGGTGGGGTGGTTGACGCAAGGTTGGTGGTGGTGGGTGGGCTGGTTGGTGGTGGTAGGCGAAGACGCGTCATGTCACCAAAGATATCTTGCAATTAGGTCTTTGATATCTGGGATAATTTTAGAAACGCGATGACTACTCAGATACCAGCTTCTTCCCTGCTTCTATCCTATATGATATATAATTTTTGTTATATAGTAGTTATAGTTTGTGTAATTTTTAAGTTATAACATTGTTGATATTGAATATACATATATATATTTGTACAATAATACAGTGGCTTGGTGATATATTGCTGAGACATTTAGTATTGTATCTGATATATTAGTATTGTATCTTAGTGGTAGGTGGATGACGGGTGTCATAATTTCTCATCCCCCCCAGGTGAGAGTGTGGGTGGTGGTGAAGGCTTGGTGCAGGCGGGCCCAAGTGTGAGTCATTATGCTGCACTATCTCTTAACACTGTATATCTGTTGTCTGTGTATGGGTGGATGTGTGGGGGTGGATGTGTGGGGGTGTGTGGGTGGATGTGTGGGGGTGTGTGGGTGGGTGTGTGGGGGTGTGTGGGTGGATGTGTGCGCGTGTATGAGTAGATGTGTGTTTGTGTGTGTGGGTGTACGGGTGGATGTGTATGGGTGAATGTGTGTGGGTGGTTGTGTGGTATACGGGTGGATGTGTGTGGGTATACGGGTGGATGTATGTGGGTACACGGGTGGATGTGTGTGGGTATACGGGTGGATGTGTGTGGGTATACGGGTGGATGTGTGTGGGTATACGGGTGGATGTGTGTGGGTATACGGGTGGATATGTGTGGGTGTAGGGAGCGCACTTTCATATTCTTACAACATTAATCACAGTCAACATATCGGTGGTCAAGAGCCGGTGCTTAACGGCATAAATCAGTGACAAACTCTACGGGTTTTTCAGATAAACTGCGTCACTAGTTCATTTATCTCCGTGTGTTTATTGACAGTGATCATCTTCGTGGCGGTAAACAGGTGTTTATTGAGTCCTGAAGCATCACACCTGTCAGTATGAACTCCGTTTGAACGCATTTACTATACGACAGATGTTTGAAGTGCTTACAATGGTTATGTATATAGGAAACGAAATATACGTATGACATTGAATGGTAGAATAATTATTCGACGACATGGTGACTGTATTATAGGCAGTCATTTTCCACTGTAGTTACAAAAATTTACAGGATTTGTAGTTGGATTAAACAATATTTTAACACTGCATTTAAAATACCTAATGGAATAGAGTCGGAACTTGGTAAATGTTTTCTCGCCGACTTTGCAATGCGATGTTACAGGTTGCTCGCCTGTAACTGGTCAGCTACAGGTTCATAACTGGTTCATAACCAGCTTAAGTGGTTCATAACTGTGATTGACGTGGTGTTGAGTGCTCTTCAGGTGGCCGAGACGCGCTCTAGTCACTGGCTCGTGAAGGAACGCGAGCGTAACTCTCTTGTAATATAATGACGAGTTTAAACTTGATTCATGCTAGAGGCCAAATGGCGAGTCTCAAAATTAATTAAAAAAAATAATGATTTTATGGGCTCTTTTTAAAGGAGCTTTAATATTAACTAAGTATATATGCATATTAATTGTATTTTTGCAATTAGAAAGATATAAAAGTTGATTAGAAAGTACGTAATATGTTTCGTGTAGCTGATAAAAGATTATCACTCGAACATATAAAATTGGAGGTCCTAAGTGCATTGTCTTGCATCAGAAGTGATGGATAGATCAACGTATCAAAGCTAGGTTCGAATCCTCGTCACGGCCCTTATGGATTTGTTCAATGTTACAAAGATTACACTATTAGTTCACTGTAAATTGCAGGCGATGAGTTACAATAACGTGGCTAAAGTAAGTTGACCAGACCACACACTAGAAGGTGAAGGGACGACGTTGTTTCAGCCCGTCCTGGACCATTCTCAAGTCAATTGTCAATTCACTGTGATCAATTCACTGTAAATTGTAGCGAGTGGGAGGATATGGCTGTCTCCACTACAGCCATGTTGTATCGTAAACCGTTCCTCATTCGTGCAATTTCAACTATAAATGTATTAATTTATTTCCATGGATTATAAATAGCATGAGAGTTTGGTTGTGTGTGGGCGTGTATGTACGTATGCGGCCGCGTGCGTGCATGCATGCTTGCTTATCTATTCGTGCTTAGCTAGTGGTGCTTGCTGGGAGAGATGTCTTGACTCTTGGCCCTTTGGTTTTAGTCAGTCTCGTGGTAAATCTTCGCACATTCTCAAGTTTGTGTGTGTGTGTGTGTGTGTGTGTGTGTGTGTGTGTGTGTGTGTGTGTGTGTGTGTGTGTGTGTGTGTGTGTGTGTGTGTGTTACATGGTGTAGGTTTGCTGTAAAAGTTGCATACAAAATACACACATTTGGTGTGTGTATTGAGTGGTTTTCTTATTTAGGTCCATACATAGCATTATTATGGAGACTTGACCTGAGCCTCGGGTAGGCTATGGTACTCGTTCACTACTGGTTGTTCTGTCTGGTAGATGGTTTTCCCCTCAGTCTTGTGTGTTCTGGAGGATTCTGCCACCATTTTCTTCGCAGGTCTTATTATTAATTTCAAACAGCATTAGCCTGACCTTTCTTGCAGGCCTGGGACCAGATTCACGAAGCAGTTACGCAAGCTCTTACAAACAAGTACATCTTTCCTCAATCTTTGACGGCTTTGGTTACATTTATTAAACAGTTTACAAGCATGAAAACTTGGCAATCAACTGTTGTTATTGTTATAAACAGCCTCCTGGTGCTTCGGAGCTCATTAATTTAACTGTTTAATAATTGTAAACAAAGCCACCAAAGATTGAGAAAAGATGTACAGGTTCGTAAGTGCTTGCGTAACTGCTTCGTGAATCTAGCCACAGATACTGTAGTACTTTGCACAGGATCTGTAAAAAGTACAGATCAGAAAATATGCTGCAACCAGACAGCACCGTCTGGTTGCTGTCTGTTTCTTAAAAGCTTTGCAACGTCTGTGTGCATGGACGCTACTCCTTCAGTTAGGTACTGTACGTATTGTTGGGGTTCCTACGACTGAAGCTTATTCCATGCTGGTCTAACATTGACTCTCGAAGACCCTCGTATTTCAACCCGTCCTCGCAAATTCGTATAGTCAATATTGACTTATTAAATACGTTCATAGGTGATATACTAAACATAATAGTTTACCTTGAAAAACTTCATAGAAAACACCGACCTTACCTAACCTTGTTAGTATGTTAAGATAAGCATCTTATTGCTTCGTAATTACAATTATTACTTAACCTATACCTATAATAGGTTAAGTAATAATTGTAATTACGAAGCTATAAGATGTTTATTTTAACATACTAACAAGGTTAGGTAAGGTCGGTGTTTTCTATGAAGCTTTTGAAGGTAAACTATTATGTTTAGTATGTCACCTATGCACGTATTTAATAAGTCAATATTGACTATACGAATTTGTGAGGACGGGTTGCGTATTTGCCTTGTCACAATTTCAGAACCTTCCCGGTCAATAAAAGATATTTCCAACTAAAACACTGATATACTGTGGGGGTTTTATTGAATGTCTTCCCTCACTCTTGAGGACTGATGTTTACTCAACATTCCTGCCGTTGTTTTATTTTTTGCCACCGTCTCAGGCTCGCTAGACATTAGCCTTGTGAAGTCTACTGTTGTCTATTTGTACACTTATTTTATTCATATATTCCAGCAGTCAGTGCCTGATCTCCAGTGCCTTGCAACGGTATATCGTCTCAGATGTTAGTCGGTAATTTAGCGAATTGTGCATATTCCTCATTCTTAAAAATATGTGCTACTTTGCTCATTTTCCAGAGGTAAGGTTAGCTCCCAGTGTCCAATGTGTTGGAGGCCGCTTTAGTGTTTTATTATTTTGTTTTATTTAACATTGCCGCTGCTTCTTTCAGTACTGCGGGTGAGAAGCCAGGTGCTGCGGGTGCCTTCATTATGTGTAGGTGGTGCGGATGTGCCTCACTACTTCTCTGTTGCTACACTTACCCTTAGTCTTACTGACCTCTCCTCTGTCGTCAGGTAGGTGCTCTGGCTCAAATGTTTACCCTTCCTCCAGTCTCTCGCTACTTGTACACCTGTTCTTCGTTCTTCTCTTGCTCCGTGACCGCTACGTACATCCGGATGTCACTGTGTAATACTTTAGGTGTGTTTTGGGGCTGGGTGTTTGTAGAGGGGGGTTGTGTTTGTGGGGGAGAAGTTGGTGTGTGTGTGGGGGGGGGAGAAGTAGGTGTGTGAGTGTGTGTGTGTGTTTGTGGGGGAGGTGTGTGTGTGGGGGGGGGGATGGTACTCACCAATTTGTGCTTATGGGCTTTGATTGAGCTTTGGCTCTGGGGGGGGGGAGGTGTGTTCGTGGTGGAGGTGTACATGTTTATGATGATAAACAACGTTGTTACTATCTTCGTTATTAATTAAGGTTTGCATTTAGTCATTCATATTTTAAGAAGTGTTTTGCACGCACTTTTGTAGTGTAAACATTGGATGTATGAGAGAGTTGCGAAGACCTCCACAGCCGGCTGCATGCGGCACTTGCCAGAAACATAATCACTGGTAGTTTTTGCACGATTATCTCTGCAACATTTTATGGTGGACATAAAGAGTGGTGACGGGTCAGGAGGGTGCCAAGAGTGGTGACGGGTCAGGAGGGTGCCAAGAGTGGTGACGGGTCAGCAGGGTGCCAAGAGTGTGTGACGGGTCAGGAGGGTGCCAAGAGTGAGTAGCGGGTCAGGAGGGTGCCAAGAGTGTGGGTGACTGGTCAGGAGGGTGCCAAGAGTGTGGGTGACTGGTCAGGAGGATGCCAAGAGTGTGTGACTGGTCAGGAGGGTGCCAAGAGTGTGTGTCGGGTCAGGAGGGTGCCAAGAGTGTGTGTGACTGGTCAGGAGGGTGCCAAGAGTGTGTGTGACGGGTCAGGAGGGTGCCAAGAGTGTGGGTGACTGGTCAGGAGGATGCCAAGAGTGTGTGACGGGTCAGGAGGGTGCCAAGAGTGTGTGTGACTGGTCAGGAGGGTGCCAAGAGTGTGTAGGGATCATAACAATGGATTTATACTTAAGAAATTTAGAAAGAATATATACAGGAAATTAACTTGCTACTCGTTGATGGATGAAGGTGTTTGATAACTTGCGTCATTGAAACAATGTCTTGGAAGATGTTTAGAATGTTAAACACACCAGAATGAAGACGGCCTGGCGTAGAAAGGACTCTTTAATCATTCGAACCAATAGGTATATTGGTATAAATGTTGAAATATTGTGTAGGTGTGTAGAACGCTCTGGAGGTGTTGTCTGAGAATAATTTATTTCCATTAATACTACACTGGTGAGCATTTGCAGCGACGTAAAAAATCTCACTCTGTACTGTGCGTGGGTCCATACTAATAACTGAATATCAAGTTGGCCACATTGTTTCATAGGGTCGTATTGTGAGCTGTCGAGGCAGTGGGGGGGTGGGGGGATGGGGGGGGGAGTAGTCGTCACAGGAACTCCTATTCCCGGATGTGGCGTCGTTGTTAGTGTTGGCGCAAGACCAGTGCTGCAGATTTGCTGTCTAGAGCGGGGGTGTGGGTTGGGGGGTTGGACTTTGGCCTCGTGCTGACGAGAGAACGGTGTACCTAGTGTCTAATACCCGAGGCTGGTATAACTCCATTGTTTTCAGTACACTTTCAGTACACTATGTCGTGTCCCCGGGTGTACAACACTCAGAGCTGTATTACACACACGGGGTACAGAACTTTTGGCTGTATCGCGGTCTAAAACATTCTGGCCAGTATCACGACTGCATTTGGTCTAGGAGAAAAAGAAATCGTCAGTCGAGAGGGACCTTACGGTTTAGATAAGAAAACTTGCTGGCTGAAGGGTTTGGCTTGAATGTCCTGGTGGTGGGGTGGGGTGGTCGTTGTGGTGGGCAGGGTGGGGTGGTCCTTGTGGTGGTGGCAGGGTGGGGTTGTCCTTGTGGTGGTGGGGAGGGTGGGGTGATCCTTGTGGTGGTGGGCAGGGTGGGGTGGTCCTTGTAGTGGTGGTGGTGGGCAGGGTGGGGTGGTCCTTGTGGTGGTGGTGGTGGGCAGGGTTGGGTGGTCCATAAAGGTGAGGAGGTTGATAGACTAAATAATCTAAATACCTGTGCTTGGTGGGATTAAATGGTTGGAATCTTTGGCCCTCTCTGTTTTATTATGTGAAATCCTGAGGTCTTTCCTCCCGGCATATTTGGAGAGCTTTGCACTTCAGTTTTGTATTAGATGTTTAGTTGAAATTACGCATTTGGAAAATAGTTTTGTGGTTATTTAACATATGATCTACTTCAATTGTGATTACATTATCATGGGGGTGTAATTAACCATACGTTAGCACCCTGAAATGTTTACTTACCTCAGCATACAAAATTACATAGAAATCACGTTTTCATTTATGTAATTTAAAATGTATATTTATATTGCTCTATTTCGCGTCAAGTTGCATAAATTTGATATTAAATTACTGCATCAGATTTATATATATTACGTATCGTGCAATATACATGGTGCCTTGGTGCAGCAAAAGTGCGCCTTTGCAGCAATAATTTTAGTCTAAAAGAAATGATTGATTATTTGTTAAATTCGTCAGAGCTCGTGAGCCTTTCAAATAATGCACCAAGATTCAGATAAATATTTTAAAGTTTACAGTTAACTAGACTGTCCGGGGACGTAGTTACGTTAACTGAAGCTTCTACAATGTCCAAGTTAAAAGTGAGTTACAGTTATCAAGGAGGCCTGGTCGAGGACCGGGCCGCGGGGACACTATAGCCCCGAAATCATCTCAAGAAGATATCAAATAAAACGTGGACATGGTCATAACAATAACAACTAATAGTCATGTAAACCCGTGTTTAAGTTTGTAAAGAAACTTAAACAGTCAGCAATTCGAACGTGATGCAAATTGCCCAGCTCTGTAAGGCTTTCAGTAATAAGGGATAAGTAGGCGATGATGACATTACCATATTCTAGCAGTTCATCCCGCGGTATTTAATCCTTACCCCTAGACCGTCAAACCTGTACATCAAATTAATTCCTGGTTGTTTTTGCACGTACTGTGACGAGATCTGACGATATAAGCAACCCATCCTCTCCAGAACCCATCCCTACTATGGATAGAATGTATAAAATATGGATGGTTATACCCCAAAAAATAGATTTCGACTATTGGAATTCTAAAGGGAACGATAAAACAATCACCATAAATCTAACCGGCCTAAATAAGCAAGCCTCGAGCCCTCAATAAAATTAATAGTACAAAACAGCCCTGTTCAACAATCCATATCTGTAGAACAATCCATAGTAACTAGAAATAGTATCCTTTATGGATGACAGGTTGATTGTGACGCGTTTGTGCGAAGTAATTGTGAACTAACTTCGGGGGGGAGGGGACCAGATCTTACAAATTCCGGATATTTGTTAAAAGATTTGTTATTATTAAGATGCAATGTGGTCTTGAGTTTGCTTGATAATTGACAGTAATAGCCTGGCTTTTGTCAATTTTCTCGAACAGCCTCATCACAGCTAATGAAAAACATTGAAGAGCGTGCAGGTGTGTGGGTGTGTGAAGAGCGTGCAAGTGTGTGGAGAGCTTGCAGGTGTGTGGGTGTGTTGTAACCCAAATGTGTATGAATTGGAAGCCGATTCACAGAGGACTGACACTCTGGCATCCCACTTCTGTACTCGCACATTCATACACATTCATAACAACTTGCGCCGCTTCAGAGAAAAAAATCTAGCTTATTTATTTACATTTGGATGACAACCTGTGTGTGTGTACTCACCTAGTTGTGTTTGCGGGGGTTGAGCTCTGGCTCTTTGGTCCCGCCTCTCAACTGTCAATCAACTGGTGTACAGATCCTGAGGCTATTGGGCTCTATCATATCTGTATTTGAAACTGTGTATGGAGTCAGTCTCCACCACATCACTACTTAATGCATTCCATTTGTTAACTACTCTAACACTGAAAAAATTCTTTCTAACGTCTCTGTGGCTCATGTGGGTAATAAGTTTCCACCTGTGTCCCCTTGTTCGTGTTCCACCCGCGCTGTGTGTGTGTGTGTGTGTGTGTGTGTGTGTGTGTGTGTGTGTGTGTGTGTGTGGTGNGTGTGTGTGGTGTGTGTGTGTGTGTGTGTGTGTGTGTGTGTGTGTGTGTGTGTGTGTGTGTGTGTGTGTAGTGCCAGAGACAGGCGGGGTATGGCGCCGGGCACCTGGGCACTGGGATGCCAGGCGTTTTATGTGAGGCAGTAGTTTGGTTGTGGTCACTGGTGGTGGACACCGTGTGTGTTGTGACCGTGACGCTCAGGACACGACTATTGGGGTGCGGAATTTATGGTGTGTCGACAACAGTTTGTTTAAGAGAGCATGTGCCGCGCTGCCACGCTTAAGCTTTCAATGATTATTTCATTACTTGTTGTTATTAGTATAATTCTTATAGTAGTGGGTACATGGATGTTTGTAGCTCATGTAGTCTCTATGCAAGATTAAAGACTGTAACGGGAGTGAGTTATGTTATTCTATGATTCTAAGGTACAAAATTTTGTACTTGGTACTTGCACTGGTGCCCTGGAGTATAGGAACTGTACCCTGCACTGCCAGTTTGAAATCCATTACAAAGATAAGGTCATGAACACGAGAGTGCACAAAATACTTGCACAGCTCCAGGTATCTTGCACTGGCAGGTCTGATATTAACACATTTAGGTACATCTGCATTCATACAGCTACCGTAATGTTAAGATGCAGATACTCTGACCAAAATGTTGAAAGTAGCACGGGTTATGGTGAGCCCGTAGTGGACTTACCTGGCACAGGAGCTGGACAAGTAGCACGGGCTATGGTGAGCCCGTAGTGGACTTACCTGGCACAGGAGCTGGACAAGTAGCACGGGCTATGGTGAGCCCGTAGTGGACTTACCTGGCACAGGAGCGGGGCAAGTAGCACGGGCTATGGTGAGCCCGTAGTGGACTTACCTGGCACAGGAGCGGGGCAAGTAGCACGGGCTATGGTGAGCCCGTAGTGGACTTACCTGGCACAGGAGCGGGGCAAGTAGCACGGGCTATGGTGAGCCCGTAGTGGACTTACCTGGCACAGGAGCGGGGCAAGTAGCACGGGCTATGGTGAGCCCGTAGTGGACTTACCTGGCACAGGAGCGGGGCAAGTAGCACGGGCTATGGTGAGCCCGTAGTGGACTTACCTGGCACAGGAGCGGGGCAAGTAGCACGGGCTATGGTGATCCCATAGTGGACTTACCTGGCACAGGAGCGGGGCAAGTAGCACGGGCTATGGTGAGCCGTAGCGACGTGATGCAAAAAACTCCGCATCTCTCGGGATGGTTAGTCACACAGGGCCACGTGATCAGCAGCCTGCAGATTATTCCCAGACTTGGCCAGACTCTACGGTGAAAGCAATAACCTTTTGAGTTACTTTGTCGACCTGGACTGCAGGGTAGGAGGCGAGAATTGGATACTAAACCGTTAATTCCATGGAGGGGGCTTGTCAAGGCTGTTCGCCTGGTAGGTAACAAGGTGTTTATCTCCTGGACAGATGAGACAGAGCAACCTGACGCGACAGTTATATACCCTCGTGGACAGTAGGGAACGAGACGAATGGACATGGAATGATGTGTGGGACAAATGTTAAAGCGGCCGCTGCGACAAGCGTGCCACTCCCTGACACCCACTAATTTATCCATGACCTGGAGGGGACGGGAGGGCTAGCGTAGCCACGGTCAACCAGACCTTTCTGTCCAGTGTCTGTCCTCTGGTGGGTCTTGGCTACAGGCTCTCTCAGTTTAGTGTATATTTAATTCCTAGTGATGTTAATATATTTAACTTTTGATATTATATGGTTATTGGGGGTGAATCTGTGTAATATTTGTCAGTGGGGCAGGTGTGTGTGAGAAGGGAGTTGTTAGGGCAGGGGTGTTGTAGGGGAGGCTGGGGTGTCGGGAGGGGGAGGCTGGGGTGTTGGTAGGAGGGTGTGGTGATGGGCAGAGTGCCAGGCTGGGGCCACACCTGTGATTCACGGTGCCGAGGCGTCTGATACGGACCATTCAGCGGCCTCCCTCCCGTCAAAGCCTTGGGTAGTAACGGTTATCGCCGTAACGCTGACAGTTGTACGGTAACGTGTGGAGGGAGAGGCCATGCCTAGGCCTCCCCCCCCCCCCATCACCTTGCACGTGATGCATGCGGGGACACGTGTACCCGGTACGTGATGCATGCCGAGACACGTGTACCTGACATCCTTGTTGATGGCAACGATACACTCAGCAGCCATTGTCTCTCTGGGCCAAGGTTGACCCTTCCCTTAATGCAACTATTCTAATACGTCTCCCATACTGTTGCCTCACCCCCGCCATACCTTCTACTATCATCCCCCACCATTTCACCCTTGTCACACCCCACTTCTTATCAGCCATTAATTGATCCTGCCAGCATCCTGTCTCTCTCCATCTGTCTTCTCTCTATCCCTCCCCATCATTACTCCCTATCTGCTGCTGGCTTGTTGCTCACCACTGCCTTTCCACTACTACCAACTCTGGCATACTCTTACTACTGCTTAACCCGCTACCCCTTCCCCTTAATATTATTCATCTCATAACCAAGTGTAGTTTCTCTGTCTCCAAGTCTGTCTTAAAGTCGTCTCCCGTCTCGCCTCCCGCCTTGGCCACCTACTTCACCGCGCTTCCATCAAACTTCATACAGTGTTTAAAATCATTTGTTTATGTACACAGAAGACTCGTATTAGATTTCCTGAGCGTAAAATTTAATTTGGATATATTGTTAATTTGCTTTTGGCAATCGCTAGACGAGATGTCTTGTATTACAGACTTGCAGTGCAATTGTCTGGAGATATTGGTGAAGGGAGGTGCGGAAAACGGCTTGCCCTCGGCTGTTTACCTTTAAGATGTTGGGGCTCGGTTATTTGGGTGGCCGGGTTGGGGAAAGAGGGAGAGGGAGGGGGGTGGGGGGTGAGGAATGGTAAAGGAGGCGACGTTGGTCTCACAAGTCTGCGTTGGCACCGTTGTTGCTTCCTCGCTTGACATCTTTAAGTCGTGTTTATTGACCACTAGCGCTCTTGCTTCGCCACTGTAATTTGACGTGACACTTTTAATACGCTTCGGTTCATGTATGACGGCGGGTTAACGTGCCACAGTCGAGACATTTACAGCTCGTCACTTCTAGTCGATCTTCCGCTGTCTCACTCTATTCCCATTATTGCATGCCAAGAATGTAGGAGTAAGAGGGCGGTGTTTTGAAAGTAGGTTGGCCTCCTGTATCACACAAACACGCCAGCGCTTTCATTGGCCAGTGAAGTGCAATATTTCGTTTTATTAGACACTTGCAGCACATGTGTTGCTCCACCCGTCCACTGTAGGCTAGGTGAGCTGCTAAGCCCTCACATAGTCACGCTCGTTGTTCCCTCCCTCCCTCAACACGTGTTCTTGCCCGGAACCTGTCGCCGGATACTGGCTACCAGTTTACGGTTGACAAGAGGGGGTCTGGCACGGGCTTAGCTCAATGGCCTGGATATATCAAATACATTATCCTCAATAATTAATTGTATTTGGAGGGGGCTCGAGTGGAAGCCTTATTGAGGTCGTAAGCAATGAGTTACATGCGCTGTCTGTCTGGGTCTTAAGACCTTCAGCTGGATCTAAACACCGGATTTTGTTGACTGCTTCGCCAGTTACAGATGAGGTTTGTTCATGTGTTCGACTGTACATATTGTGGACGGACGTGATACAAAACTAAGTTTGTCCCCTATAGTTTATTAGTGTATACCGGGAAAATTATAGAGTTTCAGGGACATGTTCACGCAAGTCTAGCGTAAATTTCTTAGGGCGAGAGGCGCTGCATTCTGGTGGAAGGCGACGGAATGTGATCTTGCACGGAGGCTTTGTTACGAAGGCGGCGTGGTGATGGTGCCGCACCATCCTCTTTAACAGCGGGTGTGTGGTACCGTGCGGGAGCCCACACCTCCACCACACACCTTATACTAACAGCAGGTGTGTTGTACCGTGCGGGACCCCACACCTCCACCACACACCTTATACTAACAGCAGGTGTGTTGTACCGTGCGGGACCCCACACCTCCACCACACACCTTATACTAACAGCAGGTGTGTTGTACTGTGCGGGAGCCCACACCTCCACCACACACCTTATACTAACAGCGGGTGTGTTGTACCGTGAGGGAGCCCACACCTCCACCACACACCTTATACTAACAGCGGGTGTGTTGTACCGTGAGGGAGCCCACACCTCCACCACACACCTCCACCACACACACCTTACATGAACAATATCTTTGGTTGCTCGTTAACTGTGCCAGTAATAGAAGCATTCTTAATATTGCTATAAATAAAATAGATCGTAATTCAAATGGTTTTGCTGGTAATTCTTAGTTAACTTATTACATTGAGTAACTGCTTTTGCGTTTGTAGTGAGCACTGTGCGTAAATTTCTAACACCACGTTGTGTGGTAACGACGGTAGGAAGATAAATAGAGAATAATAAGAATTAGAAGTTTGGTGAGGAGATGGGCATGTAGGAAGGGAAGCCTGAAGACAGACTTAAGATCTAATTGGTGCTTTCAAACTTAAGATCTAAGATCAAACCGTGACACGGTCCTCCTTCCCCCCCCCCCCCCCCCCCTGTTGGGCAGTGAAATGGTGGAGGCAGACTCTATACACAGTTTCAAATGTAGATTTGATAGAGCCCAATAGGCTCCAGAATCTGTACATCAGTAGATTGACAGTTGAGAGGCGGGACCAAAGAGCCAAAACTCAATCCCCTTAAGCAGAACTAGGTTATCTTGAGGTTATCTTGAGATGATTTCGGGGCTTTAGTGTCCCCGCGGCCCGGTCCTCGACCAGGCCTCCACCCCCAGGAAGCAGCCCGTGACAGCTGACTAACACCCATGTACCTGTTTTACTGCTAGGTAACATGGGCATAGGGTGAAAGAAACTCTGCCCATTGTTTCTCGCCGGCGCCTGGGATCGAACCCGGGACCACAGGATCACAAGTCCAGCGTGCTGTCCGCTCGGCCGACCGGCTCCCTAGGTGAGTACACCTCCGGGGGTTCATCCATGGTAGACCCCCAGTGCCCAGTAGTCGCTGTACAGGGCTCAGAACACCTCGACATTTAGAGACCCGCGTTTCTCCTTTATTAGCAGTGCTTAATGTGTAAGTTTGTGTGTACACAAATACATATACGAGGGTTTAGACTGACTGTGCTTGGTATAGCGTCAAGGGAGGTGCATGGAGGGTGCCAAGATGACAGCAACAGTGGTCAAGGCTTTCAAGATGACGGGTGGCAGGGGGCCTAGCTGTCAGTCACGGGAAGGGGGCCCAGCTGTCACCCACGGGAAGGGGGCCCAGCTGTCACCCACGGGAGGGGGGGGGCCAGCTGTCAGCCACGGTAGGGGGGCCCCAGGTGTCAGCCACGGGAGGGAGGGCCCAGCTGTCAGCCACGGGAGGGTGGGCCCCAGCTGTCAACCACGGGAGGGGCCCCAGCTGTACTGTAAACCATGGGACATGTTATCCAACGTCTTGGCTACTGTGTGTTCCACCAATCTAAGATTTAAGCACTTCGTCTTCTACTTCACAGCCAGCTTGTAGAATGAACTGCTGCCATATGGTTTCCTCGAGATGTTTGATCCCGTATCTTTCAAGAACCTTCTATGGAGCACTTTGTTGACTCCCGAAAATTGTTGTTTTCCTGGGGTAAATTAAAATTTTTCAGTAACTATTGTAAATGCAAGAAGAGGATGGAGGGAAAGGGTGTAAGAGGCGTGGTAAGTCAGCCAGCTGAGGAAGGGAAAGGGTAGCAGTCAGTCATCCAGAGAATGGGTAGGAAGCTGGAGGGTAGGAAGTTCTTCATGGGAATCTTACTTACCTTCTCAGTATGTGGAGATTTCCTTAGTCCCTCCGTCCCTGACTGTGTAGTCAGTGAAGTCAGACTAAATTCCCCTTTCCTTCCTGACTGTGTAGTCAGGGAAGTCACAGACTAAATTCCCCTTTCCTTCCTGACTGTGTAGTCAGGGAAGTCACAGACTAAATTCCCCTTTCCTTCCTGACTGT
>WNGS01109749.1:2157274-2173878 GCA_020271785.1 Procambarus virginalis
CAGCCTCCCCTTCTTCTCTACCCAGCCTCCCCTCTTCTCTACCCAGCCCCCCTACTCTTCTCTACCCAGCCCCCTACTCTTCTCTACCCAGCCCCCCTACTCTTCTCTACCCAGCCCCCCTACTCTTCTCTACCCAGCCCCCCTACTCTTCTCTACCCAGCCTCCCCTCTTCTCTACCCAGCCTCCCCTCTTCTCTACCCAGCCTCCCCTCTTCTCTACCCAGCCCCCCTACTCTTCTCTACCCAGCCCCCCTACTCTCTCTACCCAGCCCCCCTACTCTTCTCTACCCAGCCCCTACTCTTCTCTACCCAGCCCCCCTACTCTTCTCTACCCAGCCTCCCCCTACTCTTCTCTACTCAGCCTCCCCCTACTCTTCTCTACCCAGCCCCCTACTCTTCTCTACCCAGCCCCCCTACTCTTCTCTACCCAGCCCCCCTACTCTTCTCTACCCAGCCCCCCTACTCTTCTCTACCCAGCCCCCCTACTCTTCTCTACCCAGCCCCCCTACTCTTCTCTACCCAGCCCCCTACTCTTCTCTACCCAGCCCCCTACTCTTCTCTAGCCCAGCCCCCTACTCTTCTCTACCCAGCCCCCCTACTCTCTCTCTACCCAGCCTCCCCTACTCTTCTCTACCCAGCCCCCCTACTCTTCTCTACCCAGCCCCCCTACTCTTCTCTACCCAGCCCCCCCTCGCAGCTTCCCCCCGCCCCTGCTCAACCAGTTAACTCCGTGTCGCTCACTGCTCGCCCCGTTATCTAGGGTGTAGAGCACGTACCGAGCCTGTGGAGGTGTTGGCATTAGTGGCTCGCCCGGGCGTGTAGAGCAGCATCAGAGCACACTTAGAGGAAGTGACGAGGGGGGGAAGGGAAGGGGAGCCAAGCGCACAAGACGTACACAAGATGGTGATAGTTTTTGCTTGGCGAGCCCAGCTTTATGAGAGAGAACGCTGCCAAAATGAAGCTCCTTGGTCTGGCTATTTTAATTAATCCGTATTGTGACAGAGGACGGAAGCATAAAGTGGGTAAAATATCTAGTAGAACGGCGCCCCCGTCTGATAAAAGATGGGGTAGTAATTAGCTTTTTTATTTTTGAATGTAAATTTGTGTGTAGCACTACATAATGAGGGAACACGCCAGCTGGGAACGAGGGAGGCGTTGAATTGTATCCGGTTTAACAGTTTTCATTCAAGGAGTTTGCAAGAGGTTCCTTGTTGGATGTAGGAATCACATCAAGATGCCTATCATGTCATTAGCGTTAAACCACTGGTAGGTGGAATTATATTAAGAGCGCCACCTATAAACTATAGGTTCGCTTTATAATACTGCCTGCTTATAAATTTAAATAATCTAAAATCTAAACACTTGTTGAATCTAAACAATGACGCGCCCAGAATAACCTTTGATAAGACTGAGGCGAAGTTGCCTCAGTCTTTGAAGATTGAAGCCGTTCCATCCCCGGCCGTCCAAGTGGTTGGGCACCATTCCTTCCCCCCGTCCCATCCCAAATCCTTATCCTGACTCCTTTCACAGTGATATAGTCGTAATGGCTTGGCGCTTTCCCCCTGATAGTTCCATTCCATCAACAACAATCATAACTTAGGAAAAATAACCGCAAGTCCAAAATTACTGAAGGTAGGAATGGAGAAATGAGCCCGTGAAGAATTCAATTCTTGGATTAGCATTTGGCGCCGTAACCGAAGCAGCAGCTGTAGTGAGAACGTTAGTTCATACTCTTAAGTCTAACTGGCACCTGTGTCGCCAGCTGGAGACTTGTGTCGCCAGCTGGAGACTTGTGTCGCCAGCTGGAAACCTGTGTCGCCAGCTGGAGACCTATGTCGCCAGCTGGAGACCTGTGTCGCCAGCTGGAGACCTGTGTCGCCAGCTGGAGACCTGTGTCGCCAGCTGGAGACCTGTGTCGCCAGCTGGAGACCTGTGTCGCCAGCTGGAGACCTGTGTCGCCAGCTGGAGACCTGTGTCGCCAGCTGGAGACCTGTGTCGCCAGCTGGAGACCTGTGTCGCCAGCTGGAGACCTGTGTCGCCAGCTGGAGACCTGTGTCGCCAGCTGGAGACCTGTGTCGCCAGCTGGAGACCTGTGTCGCCAGCTGGAGACCTGTGTCGCCAGCTGGAGACCTGTGTCGCCAGCTGGAGACCTGTGTCGCCAGCTGGAGACCTGTGTCGCCAGCTGGAGACCTGTGTCGCCAGCTGGAGACCTGTGTCGCCAGCTGGAGACCTGTGTCGCCAGCTGGAGACCTGTGTCGCCAGCTGGAGACCTGTGTCGCCAGCTGGAGACCTGTGTCGCCAGCTGGAGACCTGTGTCGCCAGCTTGTGCATAAGGTCAGGTCAAGTGATCACACGAGCGGCGTGAGTCTTGTTTTAAGAGGAAAATTGTATTCCTATATTTATATTTCTTCTCAGGAGGTAGTTTTATATTTGCCTCGATTTTGTCGTGTGTATTAGACATCCTCATGTCTTGTACACATGACAAATGTTAGCCATCAGCCCCCTTATAGGAGGTACCTATGTTGGGCGCCACCTGTAGGGGGAGGGCTATGTTGCCTACCTCCTGTAGGGGGGAGGGCTATGTTGCCTACCTCCTGTAGGGGGGAGGGCTATGTTGGGCAGTTCCTGTTGGGGGAGGGTTATGTTGCCTACCTCTTGTAGGGAGGAGGGGAGGGTTATGTTGCCTCGAGCCCGTGCCACCTCTTGGGTGGCTTAATCTTCATCAATCAATCAATTCACTCTGTGAGAAAGGTCAAGGATGTCCCAATAACATGATATATTTATGAGAAAATCATTGGAGCAGGACAGTGCTCGAACCAGCGTCCTGGGTGACCTCCAGACCCACGCCCCTTAACCCTTGGACCATGACATGCTCAGGATTACATAAGCTAGGATCCTCCTAGGAGAATCTTGGTAGATCCTCCTGGATCCAACAAGAATCTTGGTAGATCCTCCTGGATCTAACAAGAATCTTGGTAGATCCTCCTGGATCTAACAAGAATCTTGGTAGATCCTCCTGGATCCAACAAGAATCTTGGTAGATCCTCTTGGATCTATCAAGAATCTTGGTAGATCCTCTTGGATCCAACAAGAATCTTGGTAGATCCTCCTGGATCTATCAAGAATCTTGTAGATCCTCCTGGATCTAACAAGAATCTAAGTAGATCCTCCTGGATCTAACAAGAATCTTGGTAGATCCTCCTGGATCTACCAAGAATCTTGGTAGATCCTCCTGGATCCAACAAGAATCTTGGTAGATCCTCTTGGATCTATCAAGAATCTTGGTAGATCCTCTTGGATCCAACAAGAATCTTGGTAGATCCTCCTGGATCTATCAAGAATCTTGGTAGATCCTCCTGGATCTAACAAGAATCTAAGTAGATCCTCCTGGATCTAACAAGAATCTTGGTAGATCCTCTTGGATCTAACAAGAATCTTGGTAGATCCTCCTGGATCTACCAAGAATCTTGGTAGATCCTCCTGGATCCAACAAGAATCTTGGTAGATCCTCTTGGATCTATCAAGAATCTTGGTAGATCCTCTTGGATCCAACAAGAATCTTGGTAGATCCTCCTGGATCTATCAAGAATCTTGGTAGATCCTCTTGGATCTAACAAGAATCTTGGTAGATTCTCCTGGATCTAACAAGATCTTAGTAGATTCTCCTGGATCTAACAAGAATCTTGGTAGATTCTCCTGGATCTAACAAGAATCTTAGTAGATCCTCTTGGATCCAATAAGAGTCCAGAGGCACCATGCTAGTAACTCAAGTTTTACATACAAGCCACATGCGCTATGGTGGCGGTATTGGAGTCCTCCGCCATTAGCCTGTTCACTAGGATCTTCTCTAGTGATTATTAGTTGCACTTACCGTAGTGGTCTTCTTCTTGGCAAGCTTTATAGATACGTTTTCCTGTCAGTTTTCTGTTCTCCCATATCTTCCTTATCTTACGTATGAGCATTGTTTATTATTAAACAGGGCTTTTTGGCCTAATGACCTGCCTTATGTCGTAGACCGTCAGGTGCCTGTGAGGAAGGTTAGAAAGAGGACCACTCTAGAAAGAGAACGCAAAACGACTGTACAAAAGGAAAAAATAAATGCTTAAGCATACACGACTATCACAAGAAAGAAAAATCAACCTAAACAGGGAGATCAAAGAAATAGAGCAAACGTTGAAGCGATCATACGAGTCTGAGGAAATGGAATTGGAACAGAAAGCTATATAAGGTATAAAGAATAATTGTTCATTAAAATCAAGAATACTTTTTTCACATAGGTAAAATAAAAAAATCCCAGTATTGAACCTTTAATTACCACCGAAGGTACATAAAGGACAAGAAAGAAATTAGTGAAATTCTCAGAAGCCAGTATGAGGCTGTTTAGCACACCAATAAACATGAAAGTTGATGACCCAGACAGCTTCTTCATGAATGATATTCAAGCTGCAGATAATGTAACTGATATTAACACGAACTCGGAAGTGTTCGAAAGAGAAATTGATAACATGCCCATGCACTCAGCCCTTGGTCCTGACTCGTGGAATTCAATATTCATTAAGAAATGTAAAATACCAGTAGCGCGAGCGCTCAGCGTAATATGGAGGAAGAGCCTGGATACAGGGGAGATACCAGCAGCACTAAAATTTGCAGATATAGCTCCTCTGCACAAGGGGGGTAGTAAAGCTTTGGCCAGAAATTATAGACCAGTTGCACTAACATCACACACAAGTTTTTGAAAGTGGTTAGGAATAAAAATTTTAGTTTTATGGAAAATAATACGCTATACAACCCATGACAACATGGATTTAGAGCGGGAAGATCCTGTCTGTCAGTTACTCAACCACAATGACAAAATCACAGCTTTAGAAGAAAAGCAAAATGCAGATGTGGTATACACAGACTTTGCAAAGGCATTCGACAACTGTGACCATGGGGTGATAGCATACAAAATGAGGTCAATGGGAATAACTGGTAAAGTAGGACGGTGGATACTAAATTTCCTGTGTAACAGAACAGAGAGTAACAGTCAATAAAATAAAAAAATCGAATCCAAGCGCAATTAAAAGTTCTGTACCTCAGGGTACAGTCCTTGCACCACTGCTTTTCCTTATTCTCCTATCAGACATAGACAAAAATACAAGTCACAGCTTCGTGTCATCCTTTGCAGATGACAAAAATCAGCATGAAAATTACCTCTGCTGAAGAAATTGGAAAAACTACAAGTATATATTAATAAAGTTTTCGATTGGGCAGCAGAAAATAACATGTTTAACGGTGATAAATTCCAGGTACTCAGGTACGGCAAAAATGAGGATCTGAAACATAATACAAGGTACAAAACACAGTCAAATATGCCCATAGTAGGAAAACAGCATGTCAAGGATTTGGGAATAATGATGTCGACGCCCTAACGTTTAGGGAGCATAACCAAGCAAATATTGCGTCAGACAGAAAAATGATAGAATGGATTACGAGAACTTTCTAATCCAGGGATCCCATCACAATGGTTGTACTATACAAATCACTTGTACTGTCCCGTCTTGAGTACTGCTCAGTACTCACTTCCCCCTTCAGAGCAGGAGAGATTGCAAAAATAGAGGGAATACAGAGAACATATACGGCACGCATAGACGCGATAAAGCACCCAAGTTATTGGGATCGTCTCACAGCTCTCCAAATGTACTCTCCAGTGAAGAGCAGAGGTGCCATAGGCACAATCGGAGAACACTGTATAAACATCAGAGGACCACGGTTGTTCAACGTCCTCCCAGCAAGCATAAGAAATATTGCCGGAACAACCGTGGACATCTTCAAGAGAAACCTAGATTGTTTTTCTTCACGAAGTGCCCAGCCAACCGGGCTGTGGTGGGTATGTGGGCCTGCGGGCTGCTCCAAGCAACAGCCTGGTGGACCAGGCTAGAGAGTAGAAGAACTCCTAGAACCACATCAAGCAGGTATCAAGCAAGCCCATCAGGTTCGGATCGGTTCGTGATGCTCTTGAAGTCTGTGACCCCGACGATTCGTCGAGCTAAAGGTTCATGGTCTACATAACACAATATGTATTCATATTTAACATTGAAGCCAAAGTTCTTTACCTTACATTTGTCTGTATTAAAACTGCTGGGCACAGGTGTTGTACTGCTGGACACAGGTGTTGTACTGCTGGACACAGGTGTTGTACTGCTGGACACAGGTGTTGTACTGCTGGACACAGGTGTTGAAAAACGTTATGTGAAGCCCTAATTCACTCGCATCTTCATTAGTACCGCTCTATTGTATGACTTCCACCATCCGTTCCTCATCTCGTGGACACGGTTGCTCCAAGGCTAGTCCCAAGTCTTGATCCGTCCCAGTAGGATGTACGACTCCTGTGACTTCAACACCGAAGAGATCTTATTCTAGGTACAAGACCATGTTCTTAAGCTCTTCACCATTTTAATGAAATATTAAAAGATAGCCTCGCTCCTGTAGTACATTCTGATGATCGTACAATGGACCATCTTTCATCTACAACTGGTTCGCACTTACCTTACCTTACCTTGAGGTGCTTCCGGGGCTTAGCGTCCCCGCGGCCCGGTCATCGACCAGGCCTCCTAGTTGCTGGACTTGCTCCGTATTCTCTCGATATATAAATATTTGGAAATTAGTCAACTCGCCACATGTCTTCTGGCGCAACTGGGTCCAACTTCACTTTGTCTCTAATGTGGTTATAACTTAACATTAGATTCAATTTATATCTATTACAAATAAACCAAATCAATAGGTAAGTTTCTATGATCTTGCATCACATGATCTAAGGCGGAATATTTCTTCCTTTGTGTTCATTTAGGAAAATCATAGTCCACGTCTCGAGAGGGAGAAGGGAGAAAGTCCACGTCTTGAGAGAGAGAAGAGAGAATGTTAGAGACGGGTGGGAGGGGGTGGGGCAAGATGCTGGGAGTGGAAGAAGATAAGGCTTTGTGTTTATAAGACCATTCCATAGTATTGTTTATATGGTGGAGGTGTCTTAGATACATTGACGTATATCACAAGTGGAGGTTAACTGGACTTGGGAATAATTATGTAAACATTGAATTCCATAAAAATGTGACATTAAGATGTACTTCGTTTATAAATTTGAAATATAAATATATTGTCTTAAAGTTACAAGAAAGCACAGTCATAATGCGGTATATTTCTTATATAAAGCTGTTTTTCCCCTTTAGTTTCCCCTAATTGTGTGTTTCTGCAAGTATGACTTGTGAGAAGAAATTATTTTTTAATGCGTTGCAGTATTCTGGTTCACTTTAGGTATTCTCTCTCTGGTGTTAAGATGAAAATGAGTTTATTGAGCTCATTTGCGCTCATAAGAGATGTTAGTTTATTGTGCACCCCATACTCCACCTGTGAGCGGTAGCGCAAAAAGCATTACAGGGGGTACAGAAAGCCATTATCAAACATTAACATAGATTATTACATAAACAATTTCATCTGTTCTTCACACATTATAACTACAATATCAGCTAGTTACAGAGAATGTTCTATTTCAAGAGCTATATATTACCAGTAAGTCATTATACATTAATGGTAGGTCTTATCGCTAATACACAATGTTTGAGCAGTGGAGATATTACAGTCATAGGGAAGCTGCTGTTTATTATTAGTCTTCACAATGCACTACTTGTTTCTTAATCTCATATGCTAGATAAGCTTCCTGTGTTGTGCTGCCCCTGTGGTGTAGTGCCGCCCCTGTGGTGTTGTGCCGCCCCTGTGGTGTTGTGCCGCCCGTGTGGTGTAGTGCCGCCCCTGTGGTGTAGTGCCGCCCCTGTGGTGTTGTGCCGCCCCTGTGGTGTAGTGCCGCCCCTGTGGTGTAGCGCCGCCCCTGTGGTGTAGCGCCGCCCCTGTGGTGTAGCGCCGCCCCTGTGGTGTTGTGCCGCCCCTGTGGTGTAGCGCCGCCCCTGTGGTGTAGCGCCGCCCCTGTGGTGTAGTGCCGCCCCTGTGGTGTAGCGCCGCCCCTGTGGTGTAGCGCCGCCCCTGTGGTGTTGTGCCGCCCCTGTGGTGTAGCGCCGCCCCTGTGGTGTAGCGCCGCCCCTGTGGTATAGTGCCGCCCCCTGTGGTGTAGTGCCGCCCCTGTGGTACAGCATTATGGGCAGTTGGGACATGCGGGTGGGAGCGGGCGAGGTTATTGACGCCTCGCCTGTACTGGAAGGCGTGGAGTGACTGTGGTAAATGCATCTGGACATCCCATGTGGCTGGGTGTAGAAGTGGGCGGTAGTAGCGGGTGGGTGATAGGACCCAGCCTCCACCANAGTTTGTAGGTTATAACATGTCAACAGTTGCTCAAGTGGGAACTATTTTACTGGCTAGAAGTCGTCCCTTCACCTCTAGTGTGTGGTCTGGTCAACATATTTTAGCCACGTTATTGTGACTTCTGGTCTGCATTTTACCGTTTCCCTCGCTAGTTTCTCACTCTTCCTCGCCCTCACTCGCTCTCGTTCTCCCCCTCTCCTCTCCCCTCCCCTCTCCTCTCCTCTCTCCTCCCCTCCCCTCTCCTCTCTCCTCCCCTCTCCTCTCTCCTCCCCTCCCTCTCTCCTCCCCTCCCCTCCCCTCCCCTCTCCCTGGTTGATACCTGGTTGATAGGGTTCTGGGAGTTCTTCTACTCCCCAGGCCCGGCCCGAGGCCAGGCTCGACTTGTGAGAGCTTGGTCCACCAGGCTGTTGCTTGGAGCGGCCCGCAGGCCCACATACCCACCACAGCCCGGCTGGTCCAGAACTTCCCTTAGAAAACAATCCAGTTTTCTCTTGAAGATGTCCACGGTTGTTCCGGCAATATTTCTTATGCTTGCTGGGAGGGTGTTGAACAACCGCGGACCTCTGATGTTTATACAGTGTTCTCTGATTGTGCCTATGGCACCTCTGCTCTTCACTGGTTCTATTCTGCATTTTCTTCCATAGCGTTCACTCCAGTACTTCCCCCCCTCCCCCTCTCCTCTCCCCCCCCCTCCCCTCTCTTTGTCTCTCTCTGTCTGTCTCTCTACTGGTTGACGGCCTCACGTTTCCCTCACTAGTGTTTACTGTTGAAACACTTCAACTGTGTTTATAAAATTGCATCACGACCTCAGAATGGAAATTACTTGGGCCGGCCCGTGTTCACAAGTGTTCTCTCAGTGATGGTGACTGATGTATGGCCAGCCAACCTCAGACCAAGTCCATTGCATCCAGCGGTCGACCCCACAGACGCATTCATTAATTTTAACATGCTGTTCAGTCAAAATACGAATTTTTTCAAATATAAATTAATATTGTTATATATTAGCATATTGTACATATACAGACATTGGTTAGGTTAGGTGTTTAGGTTCTGTTGGCGGTTATTTGTATTTGTAGTACGTGGGTGAAGCATTTACAGCGTTGCGGTTCGAACAAAAGTCATCAGCGAAGCACTTGTTCCGGAAGTGTTCGGACGTCATCAGTTGTGAGTCGTGTGTAAACCGTTTTTCATTCATAAACATCGGGGGGGGGGGGGGGGTTTGGCGGGTGGATGGAATGGACCCGCCAAATGGAATGGACCAGCCCGTCGTCATAGGCTTCATGATACTTACCTTCACTGTTGGTGGTTTTGTCTTGAGAGTCGACCACCTTCAGGTAAGGTCTCGGCAAACGGTCCGCTCGGCATTGTAATTGATATCAGTGTTTGGTTAATAGAACGACTTGTCCGAAACGCTGTGTGCGCTAGTGGCTGTACACGAAGGTAAGAATTCTAGTATATATTAAAAAAACTGCATAAGTAAATAAGATCAAATGTAATTTCAGGGCAAGATGTGTATGGAGTACAAGTTTACACTGCAACTGCTTCTAGGGGAACTGTTCTGGGCACTGTTCTACCATTGTGTTATTGACGGGTTTGCTTCCTAGGCATTGCTGTTACTCAGGTTGGGCAGTTTTCATATTGTTCTCAGCAATGTTCTATTTGGCCGAAACGCTGTGCGTATTAGTGGCTTTAGGTATTATATGTACTAGCTCTTATCTATAAATCCAACATTATGTTTGTAACACATCTGTGTATGTAATTTTACCTGAATAAACATTTTGATTTAATATTGAGGCATGCAGATGCCCAGGGGACTGTGGTTGATAGTAAAGACTTAAATTGTGTATATTTTCTATCTAGTGTGCGAGCTGTTGTTTGATAATTTTACGGCAGTCAATTAGATTTTCAATGGGCTCGAGATCGGTGGGTATACAGCATCAAATGTTTGAATTTTAAAGTTATGAACAAGTTATTAGTAGGAAGATGAACAACCATGAAGGTTAAAGAGGGTTGAGGAATGCGTTATAACTTATTTTCGAGACTCGCTGTAAGTAAAAATGCTTATTGACAGCGATGGGAAAAAATTGTAGTGAAGTTGAGTGCTTATGTGAAGGACGGGCGAGGTGGTGGTGGTTCCCCTCAAGTAGTCTAGTGATGGGGTCTCGGAGAGGAGTGGCGGCCGGATGCCAATTACCGGAATTGGTCCAGAACAATAGTAACTCAGCACGTAATTGAGTTTTCAAATTGGGGGGCTTCTTCCATTATTTGTCGGGAACGTATTTACTAGTTGTGTTTGCGGGGGTTGAGGTTTGCTCTTTCGGCCCGCCTCTTAACTGTCAATCAACTGTTTTACTAACTACTATTTTTTCCCGCACCACACACACCAGGAAGCAGCCCGTGACAACTGACTAACTCCCAGGTACCTATTTACTGCTAGGTGAATAGGTGCATCAGGCTAAAAGAAACTGCCCATTTGTTTCCGCCTCCACCGGGGATCGAACCCGGAACCTCAGGATTACGAATCCCGAGCGCTGTCCACTCAGCCATTAGGCCCCTGTATTCAAATGTGTATTAAACATGGGTATACTCGTATTGAGTATTTGCTTAATGAGTATTTGGTCTTTGTTGATGAGGCTGGGCTGATATATTTGTGCCTGCAGGGTTGAGTTTCAGCTCCTGAGCCCTGTTGGTAATATACGTAGTGACACCCGATGTAAATTCTTATTCCTTCCGTTGTAACTAATTTGAAAATTATGGGCAGAGTTTTTTTTAGAATTAAAAGTTATTTTTACTAAAAAGTTTTTCCCACAACTGACTTTTCGTACCGAATCCAACATAATTCTAGATCATTCCTTGTTGCAAATCTTAGTAGCTCTTTAAGCTTGTACGAAGATTTTCATTTAAATGATAAAAATATATTTTAAGATAAAAAGGAATTTACAAATAAAAATGACTATTTAATTTTCTAGCCATGAAGATTTATTATGGCTAGAAAAATAAAATTGCGTAATACAGTAATGTGTGTTAATTTTAATACTGCATATTTTGTTCAATTATAATGTATTAGATGCTTAGTAATGACTAAAATAGTCTTATTCATTACACTGGTTATTTAGCGTGAAATATCACGGATAAAAAGGGGGGGGGGGGGGGTTGATAGGCCTAAGCAGTTATTCGTACTCAAGGTTTAATTCATTCGGTATAGGTCTAGGGGATGTCTTAACTGCCTCCCTCCTCCCCTCCCAGTGACCTAGGGTCATCAACCTGCCCTCTCCTCAACACTTAAGATAGCAATAAATAATTTTTTTCTCATAGTAAAAGTTCTTGTATGGGAGGCGGCTTCACCCTATGGCATAGTTTACCACTTTTTCTTGTATAAGAAATAATATATAAGAAATAATATTTATTTTTATATTAGAATACCCGACCCTGCTCATTGATGCTGTCTCGGAGACCTCGTTTAACGTGCAGGGAGTGAGTGATATGGTGTAGCGAGGTTGCTCCCTCTCGCTCGTACCTAGGTGACTAGACCACACACTAGAAAGTGAAGAGACGACGACTGATTTGATTGTTGCCGCCGAAGGCGGCTAGTTTATTGTGCACCCCATACTCATCCTGTGAGCGGTAGCGCAAAAGCATTACAGAGGGCACAAAAGGTCTTTATCAGACCTTATCTTAGATTATTACATAAACAATTTCATCTATCCTTCACACCTTATAGTTACAATGTCAGCTAGTTACAGAGAAAGTGCTATTTCAAGAGCTACATATTTACAGTAAGTTGTCATACATTAATGGTAGGTCTTATCGCAAATACATAATAGTTTGATGACGTTTCGGTCCGTCCTGGATCATTATCAAGTCGATTGTGGTCCAGGACGGACCGAAACGTCGTCGTCCCTTCACCTTCTAGTGTGTGATCTGGTTAACATACTTTAGCCACGTTATTGTGACTCCTCATCTACCCTGACGACCACAATATATGGAAGAACCACAGATAATGAAATATAAACGGCCGGCAGCGAGTCTCCAAGTAGACAAAATTAAGTGCATCTTATAAAGCCGCATTATCTGAGTAACGAAGGAAAAGCTGCATTCAGTAAAGGAGAATACAAGTAGGTCACATCTGTGGAGTTTGAGGACTTTTTACATGCACCAACAATTGGGTGAGGAAGCGTACAGCTGCCACAAGAAGTGTGGTGTGTCAGCCACACTGTATGGCTGCTTGGGCAATGGCTATGAATAGACTAAGGGGTAGGAAAGGGGGTAGGGAGGTAGGGGTTCCTAGTGCGTTGTTGAAAGCACTTTCGGAGAAAGTATGTGTGGAGTCTCTAGTATGTTGAATGAATAAGAAATTGGCCTGCATATACACAATTAACTTTGGCGGGGAGAGCTCAGCATCCTGTGAATTTGTCCAACTATGGCTGCAGAAAGCAGATCTCTTTTTTAATTCGCTCAAGATTTCGTCAAAGTTCTGCTGCAGCAATATCTAGTGTGCGAGTAGGGAATGCTAGAGATTGCTTTTGGAAGTTGCTTGTTTATTTCTGGCCAGAACTATTAGACAAGTCAAAGCTGCTTTCTAAAATGGCCTGTATGTTTATGCCACGAATTAATTTGAATGGGACCCTTCTGTTTGGCCCTTATGTCGTCAGTGGTTAGAAGACAAGGTAACTGACATGGGGGACAAAGATGGTTACATGTAGGCGAGGAGTCACAGTAACGTGGCTGAAGACTGTTGACCAGACCACACACTAGAAGGTGAAGGGACGACGACGTTTCGGTCCGTCCTGGACCATTCTCAAGTCGATTGTGAGTTTTTAAGAGTTCATAAATATTTTATAGACGTCAGGTTTATGTCTGGTGTTGTATTTTCCAATACAACCGGTAGTAAGTGATGCTTCTAGGGATACAGGGAATATCCCTAGAAGGATCTAGGAATATTCCCCTATAATTCCTAGAAGCATCATCTTCTAGGAATTTTCCTCATCAGGTGGATGAGGAAAACAGTAACGCAGTCCCCTTGTCAGTGTTGACAAAGTCCTTTAATGCTCAATTACAGTTTACCTTTAAATGTCTTAACATTTATACAGTGGTAAACGACCCAGTAGTTTTTGACCTTTAATATTTCCAAGCGGTTCGAATAATAAACCTAACTCAATACCGAGTTGTCTACTACGTTAAGCAAGCTCGCAAAGTGTTCAAGTAGCAGTTGTAACTTGTTAGGTGTTCTGTATACGAATGTTTCGGTACACAATCGTCCCGTAACATGAGTGCATTCATCATGAGAAATTAGCCATGCGTCTAAATCCTAGTAAATAGTTGAGAAAAGGTCAGCGACGCTCATATTCATCATGATCCCTGGGAGACATGTTCCTGGAGTACTTGCCTAATTGTGCTTGCGGGGGTTGAGCTCTGGCTCTTTGGTCCCGCCTCTCAACTGTCAATCAACTGGTGTACAGATTCCTGAGCCTATTGGGCTCTATCATATCTACATTTGAAACTGTGTATGGAGTCAGCCTCCACCACATCACTTCCTAGTGCATTCCATTTATTAACTACTCTGACACTGAAAAAATTCTTTCTAACGTCTCTGTGGCTCATCTGGGTACTAAATTTCCACCTGTGTCCCCTTGTTCGTGTTCCACCCGTACTGAAGAGTTTGTCTTTGTCCACCCTGTCAATTCCCCTGAGAATTTTGTAGGTGGTTATCATGTCTCCTCTTACTCTTCTGTTTCCAGGGATGTGAGGTTCAGCTCCTTTGGGGCCCTTTGGAGTCTAGCCCTGGAGTATGTCTGGTCTAGTGACCCCTGGGAGACATACACCTGGAGTATGTCTGGTCTAGTGACCCCTGGGAGACATACACCTGGAGTATGTCTGGTGTAGTGACCCCTGGGAGACATACACCTGGAGTATGTCTGGTGTAGTGACCCCTGGGAGACATGTTCCTGGAGTATGTCTGGTCTAGTGACCCCTGGGAGACATACACCTGGAGTATGTCTGGTGTAGTGACCCCTGGGAGACATACACCTGGAGTATGTCTGGTGTAGTGACCCCTGGGAGACATACACCTGGAGTATGTCTGGTGTAGTGACCCCTGAGAGACATGTTCCTGGAGTATGTCTGGTCTAGTGATCCCTGGGAGACATATACCTGGAGTATGTCTGGTCTAGTGACCCCTGGGAGACATATACCTGGAGTATGTCTGGTCTAGTGACCCCTGGGAGACATATACCTGGAGTATGTCTGGTCTAGTGACCCCTGGGAGACATACAACTGGAGTATGTCTGGTCTAGTGACCCCTGGGAGACATATACCTGGAGTATGTCTGGTCTAGTGACCCCTGGGAGACATATACCTGGAGTATGTCTGGTCTAGTGACCCCTGGGAGACATATGCCTGGAGTATGTCTGGTCTAGTGTCCCCTGGGAGACATACAACTGGAGTATGTCTTGCCAGCTTAACTCCAGTAGTAGTTGAGCAGTTAAGTGCGTAAATGAGCATTAATGTTAATTATTGTTTTTCGATAAAGATTTTGATGATTGTCTGAAGTATAATTTGAACTGTTCCTTGGGCGGTGGTTCAGCGTCTTGGGCTTCATCGCACCTATTAAGCGAGTACCACTCTGAGATTAAAAGTTCATCTTAAAAGCTTAAAAAATGTAGCACTATTAAAAAATGGTTGATACAATTACACCAAATTCCTAAGATAAAAGTTTTGACATTAATTTTATATTTAAAACTGAGAAAAAAATTGTCAATCCAGGAAAAACGTTAAATTATTTTTTTTTATATCTATCTCGATTTGAAATGGCTTGAATGGAATTAATGATGTACAATTTATATACAAATTCATTTTGGGTGACAGATACTTCCAGCAGGGATAATAAACCAATTATTTTGGTAAGCGCTTAATATATATATATATAGTATTGTTTTCTGGGGCTCTTACGCAAGTGTTTATTGAAAATATTGTAATGTGTTAACCTTAATTTCATTGGGTGGAGAGCCATCAGCCCCATGCAATATATAATTTGCAATTTAAAGCCTCACAGACTCTGTTACGTAAGCACTTACGAACCTGGGGCCAGATTCACGAAGCAGTTATGCAAGCACTTACGAACCTGGGGCCAGATTCACGAAGCAGTTATGCAAGCACTTACGAACCTGGGGCCAGATTCACGAAGCAGTTATGCAAGCACTTACGAACCTGGGGCCAGATTCACGAAGCAGTTACGCAAGCACTTACGTACCTGTCCATCTTTTCTCCATCGTTGGCGGCTTTGTTTACAAATATTAAACAGTTAATGGGCTCCGAAGCACCAGGAGGCTGTTTATAACAATAACAACAGTTGATTGGCAAGTTTTCATGCTTGTAAACTGTTTAATAAATGTAACCAAAGCCGTCAAAGATTGAGGAAAGATGTACACGTTCGTAGATACTTGCGTAACTGCTTCGTGAATATGGTGCCAGGTTCGTAAGTGCTTGCGTAACTGCTTCGTGAATCTGGCCCCGAGTGTACAGTGCACCACCGCGGTCCCCACCACAGCAGCACTCACATATTCATAGGACCAGGTGCATAAAGCTGTCCCGTACACCATCCTACACAGTATATAGAAACATTCACTGGAATACTCTCAATCTTACGGGCTCACCATAGCCCGTGCTACTTGGAACTTGTTCCGAGTAGCTGAATTTATAACAACTACTCGCAACCAGTCAATCACTATTCATTCAACATACCTGAACTACCTCAAGGGTCTCCTCAATCTTGCAATTTCTTCACACTGTGCTCAACATTTCTCGTGTTTTTTTCTTCATTAATCTATGTTTTATTTTTATTTGAAACCATGTTCTCAGGTTATTCATTTCTGCTTTTCAACCGTCATTTTAAACATTTATATTATACCACATTTGAACTTCATAGTGAATTCACATCTTCCAAAGTCACTTTATATCATTATATCAGCGGTAGTATAACGTATCTTATACAAGGGGCCTGATAGCTGAGTGGACAGCACTTCGGATTCGTAGTCCTGAGGTTCCGGGTTTTGTCGGCATAACATTCTACTATACATAAACCGTTTTAATCATAGGAAACTGACAGTGTATATTTTAGTTTATCTTGAGGTTAATCTTGATATGATTTCGGGGCTTAGCGTCCCCGCGGCCCGGTCCTCGACCAGGCCTTTTTGTTTTACATCCCCAGGAAGCAGCCCGTAGTAGCTGTCTAACTCCCAGGTACCTATTTACTGCTAGGTAACAGGTGCATCAGGGTGAAAGAACTCTGCCATTTGTCTCCGCTCCACCGGGGATCGA
>WNGS01109749.1:2205870-2220458 GCA_020271785.1 Procambarus virginalis
ATAAACAGAAGCTCCCCTATGACTCTGTAATATCCCATTGGTCAAACTATTATGTATTAGCGATAAGACCTACTATTAGTCCTCACAATACACTACTTTTTTCTGAATCTCATATGTCGTTCATCTACTGGAACGAAATGTGGATACAGTGCAAGGATTTCAGGTAATTTATCCATGTTATAAGATAGGTTGCCATATCATCAGAGTGAGCTTAGATTTATCTCTAAATGGCTCAATTTCAACGACGTTTCAATCCGTCCTGGACTATTCTCAAGTCGATTGTCTTAATCTATTTTGAGATGCCCTAATGTGATCGTTGCAACCCGGCCTACCTCTTATTGTTCAGGAGAGAGAAACTCTCCCTTCCCCACCCTAACTAGAATTGACATGACAGATGTAAAATAGTTATCGACACTATTCTGATGCAAATTATGATGAAGATTAATGCAGGCAATTGCATCAGTTGCAATTTGAATATGATCAAGTTGCAAGACAACCAATGAACTGTACGATATTTATCAGCAAAGCTATGAACACACATTGTCTATATTTGTAAGAGTTAAAATTCGTTTCATCAAGCTGTGTTGTGCACAAATATTACATGCTTTAAAAACTGCACGTTTGTGAAAGTTTAAGGGGAGGGTGGTGTAGGAAGTGCAGGAATAGTCACTTGAGTAGCAGATGGTTTCGTTCTCCTGGCATCGCCCTCCTCAACCTGTCCCCCTATTCTTTCTTGTTCTCTCAACCCCTCAGCCTTTTGTTCTCGAACCACAAGAGTCTGTTCTTACTCTAACCTCTCCCCCCCCACCCCTTCCCCACCTCACATTACCGTCCCTCCACACCCATCTCCTTGCCCTCCCTTCCCTCCCTCCACCTTTCCCTTCCTCCTCCAGTTATTATTTTTCAGTTTGCAAGATCACAGTATGTTAAAAAAAAATCGATCACAGGAATGGTGTGCTTAGTTATTTTTTTTGAAGTGAGCATTGGAAGAGGAAGGTGGAGCAGGAGCAAGGTGTAGGGGGCTGTGTTTGTGTGCCTGCCATATTATGCCAGTATCTGATAGTACCAATTCAGTTGCAAATGTCAGAACGCTTAATAGTGCATTTTTGTACTATTAAGCGTTCTACTGTATGCCGAATAGTACAAATGTACTACGTGTAGCTACACGTAGTACATTTTTGTACTACGAATCATCGCAGTTAGGAGCGACATAAAATTCTTATCTTTTGTTTCGACTTGTGAGTACATTTACCGACGTTACCTGTCTGGGCAGCCATTTGACGATGCTTTATCTCAGTAATTTGCTTTGGAAATTAGTTCTGATTTATAGATGAAAACAAATTTGGCATGTTCATAGATTTTTTCCAGTATGGCCTTTAGCACTAAACATGCCTCATGTGAATCAGTTATTAGTGCACAATGAAATCACAGTAATGTATTCACCTACATAAGAGTGATTACATTAATGTGAGTAATGAGAATAATGTGATTTATCTATGAGGGAAATCAGTAGGAGCCGTAAGGAGGATTCGAACCCCGCACACTTGGTACTTCCAAGCACACAAGTGTGACAGAGTAAGATTTTTTTTCGTCATAAAATTTTTTCTGGAGGTAGTAGACTGTGATTAAGGGAGTATCTTAAACTTTATTGAGTCCATTACGTAATCCTTAAAATATTTAAAACCCCCTCGGTAAATTCTGAATATTTAGCAAGTTTACACAAATATAAAGTTCTAATATATATGAATAGTTTATTAGTGATTATATGACGGTAACATTTATGAAAATAATGTAACATTTTAAGAAAAATAAAATACCATTTTATGAACATTTTTACTTTTCATAAAATGTTATTTTATAACATGAAAATTGAACATCTGTTCATGATCGCTGCACAGTAACAATTAAAGGGCTACAGTACATAAATTTTCAAATAGAAATTTGTAAATATTTTAACTAGTTTTAAATATAAACCTAAATTAGCAGTATAATTGACTATATATATGAATAATATTTGCTTTACAGAATTAGATACAGTAGCATAAGTATTCATACTTGGGAAGCGACTAAATTTTCCCGTATAATGTGTAGGATCTTAAGTAAACGTTTGCAATGTCTTCACAAGTTTGAAGATCTAGGAGAGAGAACAAAAAAGATAGGCTGTGTGAATGGCCGACCAACCAACGGTGGGAAGCCGGTCGGCCGAGCGGACAGCACGCTGGACTTGTGATCCTGTGGTCCTGGGTTCGATCCCAGGCGCCGGCGAGAAACATTGGGCAGAGTTTCTTTCACCCTATGCCCCTGTTACCTAGCAGTAAAATAGGTACCTGGGTGTTAGTCATCTGTCACGGGCTGCTTCCTGGGGGTGGAAGCCTGGTCGAGGACCGGGCCGCGGGGACACTAAAAAGCCCCGAAATCATCTCAAGATAACCAACGAACTTGTCTGAGCCACGTAGGTCTTTTCAAATGCGACGATTGAAGTTCATTTGTGTATGTAGGCCGCATTCTGATGTCGGCTCACGGGCCAGGCACTCATGGTTGATGACATTGCAACACTGGTGGCTGTTTGCATAGACAATGGCGGCGGAGGCGGTCTTGATGGGCAGTGTTTTCGGCAGTAGTTTCTGGCGGGTGGTGTATTGGAGAAGTTAATCCGCCAGCTGAGCTCTGAGTTGGCGGGTG
Organism: Procambarus virginalis; assembly: GCA_020271785.1. Classification (NCBI taxonomy): domain Eukaryota; kingdom Metazoa; phylum Arthropoda; class Malacostraca; order Decapoda; family Cambaridae; genus Procambarus; species Procambarus virginalis. The sequence continues at coordinate 2,208,553 of WNGS01109749.1, forward strand.
AGGTGGCGCGAATTGAGAGCGAGTCTCTGGTGGACTCTTGGCTGTGGTGGTGAGGAGTATTCAGATCCTTTGTTCTGATTGTTGATGGAGACTAGGTCTGTTGTTCTGATTGTTGAGCGGGAGATTCTTCAGGTTTGTTGTTCTGATTGTTGATGGGGAGAGTCTTCAGATCCGTTGTTCTGATTGTTGAGCGGGAGATTCGTCAGATCCGTTGTTCTGATTGTTGAGCGGGAGATTCTTCAGGTCTGTTGTTATGATTGTTGATTGGGAGAGTCTCCAGGTCTGTTGTTCTGATTGTTGATTGGGAGAGTCTCCAGGTCTGTTGTTCTGATTGTTGATTGGGAGAGTCTCCAGGTCTGTTGTTCTGATTGTTGATGGGGAGAGTCTTCAGGTCTGTTGTTCTGATTGTTGAGGGAGTCTTCAGATCCGTTGTTCTGATTGTTGCCGGGAGGGTATAACGATGCTCTGTTGCTGGGGGAGGGTACGACGACTCAGAGGGAATCACGACGCACTGATTGTTCACGACGTGAGTGTACCACGACGCACTGTTACCATCAGCTGGGTTTCTATATCTGGTCTTGTTGTTGATTCCTTATTCTCTAGTGTTTGTGTTCTGTCTGGGTGTTTGGTATTATTGCTTTGTGGTAATCTTGGGTTGGGTGTGTTCGGGTTCGACCCCCGGTGGAGGCGGAAACAAATGGGCAGTTTCTTTCACCCTGATGCGCTCTGTTCATCTAGCAATAAATAGGTACCTGGGAGTTAGACAGCTGCTACGGGCTGCTTCGTGGGGATGTGTAACAAAAAGGAGGCCTGGTCGAGGACCGGGCCGCGGGGACGCTAAGCTCCGAAATTATCTCAAGATAACCTCTCTTTCTCTGGTTCCTGGCTGCTGCTTTCTGTTCATGCTTATTCCCTATTCCTGATCATCCTTGGGTCATGCTTGCTAGCAGTAATAGATCCAAATTGCGTTATGTAGTCATTAGGAACTTGGTGGAAATTTGTAAAGTTTTTAAATATGGATTTTAATGTAGGCGATGAGTGACAATAACGTGGCTGAAGTATGTTGATCAGACCACACACTAGAAGGTGAAGTGACGACGACGTTTCGGTCCGTCCTGGACCATTCTCAAGTTGATTGAGAATAGTCCAGGACGGACCGAAACGTCGTCGTCCCTTCACCTTCTATTGTGTGGTCTGGTCAACATGGATTTTAATGGTATGGCTAACTTATAGTTGTGTTCTCTATTTTCCAAGTGTTAGCTTCAGAATTCATCTTTACATTTGAAACTAAAAATAATATCACAGGTTACTCCGCGGATCCAATATTTGGCGATGAGCATCCTCATTGGCTGATGTAATACAAATATTTCTTCAGGTAAAGTACATACATACAAGGTGAAATACAAAAGTTGATGGATTTATAGATAGAGCTAGTACATACAATGCCTAAAGCCACTATTACGCAAAGCGTTTCGGGCAGGAGAAATCCAGTATGTAATCCGGTTTGAGCAATGATATAGCAGAACCCTGGTGTTGAAATCTTGTCTCTGCTAGGAATGTCAAGGTATATCAAAGCATATCAAAGCTCCTGTATATCAAAGTATAAATAGATCTAAAGATAAATAGAAGTATTAGTCTATTAATGTTTCGGCGAAAAGGTTTTGGAAGAGGACAGATAATATACAATTTACTGATTACGAAAGTGTGTATCTTACCGAAATTTGCAGGTTCCTCAGAATTGTTAACTAATAGGAAATCTGTTTGGGTATATATGAAATTAGAGACTAATGAAAACTTGTAAATTCGGAGGAAAGGAGAAAAGTATATTGTTGAAATATGTTTAGTAGACAATGGTAAAAATATTCTGTCTACCTCATTTAATTTTCATTGTTTGTTTGTTTGCGTGGTTATCTTGAAGTTATCTTGAGATGATTTCGGGGCTTTAGTGTCTCCAGCGGCCTGGTCCTCGACCAGGCCTCCACCCCCAGGAAGCAGCCCGTGACAGCTGACTAACACCCAGGTACCTATTTTACTGCTAGGTAACAGGGGCATCAGGGTGAAAGAAACTTTTGCCCATTGGTTTCTCGCCGGCGCCCGGGATCGACCCCGGGACCACAGGATCACAAGTCCATCGTACTGTCCGCTCGGCCGACCGGCTCCCTGTTAACTACAATTCGTAACTCGTTCTAAGATTTAAACGATATACAGATAAATAGATTATAAAATTAACGATCAAATTTGTTTATAGATTACAATCATTAACGATCATGATATAAGTAACCATCTAAGTAAATTTGAAGACGATATAGTAGTATAGAATATGAATACGTCAGGAATATCACTATCATTATATACTATCACTATAAGCTTCAATCTGGGCTGAAAATTGATAATACAATAAATTTTAGAAGACTGGTCATATTAACACACTAACATGTATATTGCTAAATAAATTTTCGGCAGAGACATACGAGGAATGATTTGTAGGGACATAAAGCAAGACAACAGGGTCTAAAGTGTACGCAGAAGCATGAACAAACATTCTGTATTGACCAGACCACACACTAGAAGGTGAAGGGACGACGACGTTTCGGTCCGTCCTGTACCATTCTCAAGTCGATTGTGAGAACGTTCTCACATTCTCACAATCGACTTGAGAATGGTCCAGGACGGACCGAAACGTCGTCGTCCCTTCACCTTTTAGTGTGTGGTCTGGTCAACATAATTTAGCCACGTTATTATGACTCATCGCCTGCATATCGAAACATTCTATATTTATACTTCGCTTGGACAATAGGAATACTAATGTAATTCTTAAGCTTGATCGCTAAGATACCTCAATTGGATTATTCGTCTCTATTTTAATTTTGGTCAGCGTATTGGTGGTTATTTTCCAAAGTAACTCGAGTTATTTTGGGTCCTGCTGTAACATTTTGTTGTAATTCCTTTCGCTAAGTTTTCGCTAGGAATTTTGCTAAGTTTACAAACAGTTATGTGGGAACTTCTTTTTCCATTTCATCAGTCACGTGGGGAAGACTGATTCCTGCTGGACCCGGCTTTGTATTCTTCTGTCATTACACTTGCACTCATACGCTCGTCTTGCTTTCGAAGTTTCTCTCTTGCATTCAACAGTTTGCATTCTACCAGGCTTTCTGGTAGTTCAGATTGTCACTTACCATGATTTGCATTCACAATTGATCTCATTCTGTAGTCCACGTCTCTCTTGCATCTCTCACTGGAGCACTTACAATTCCATTTTATTGAATAGACAACTTATTATAAATAGATTGTTTTAATGTACTATGCAGGTACATATTACATTAATCATTCTCCCCGTGTGCGTGCATGGATACTACAGGTGTGAGGTGGGTAGGTGTGTGTATACGCGTGCGTGCGTGGAGACTACAGGTGTGAGGTGGGTAGGTGTGTGCCGGGAGGCAGGGGGGGGGCGGCTGCGTGCGTGGAAGCTACAGGTGGAAGGTATGTGTACGTAGGTGGAGATGGAGAGGATTAAGAAGACTGTTAATAAGAGTGTTGGCGGAGTGGTGAGACTGACGCCAGTAGCGCAAGTCGCGTGACACACACTCGAGCCCCAGTTGGTTATTTGGCTCAGTATCTAACTACACACCCACGGAAGAAAATGTAGTAAGTGCACCTTATATTAGATCTTTTGAATTGAACATATTTGACGGGTGGCAGTGATGTGTAATGGACGAGGACGCAGGTGGTGGTGAGGAATAGTGCAGACGGTTATGGCAGATATGGGCCTTGACTGTGGCACACATTAGACGGATTTTCTGTCGCCAGCTGTGGGTGCTGGCATGCCATCACCCCCAGTTTTGTATGTGTCGCCTCTTTCATGTTTCTCTAGGACACGTTTTCAGTTGGCAATGTGTTACATTGCTTATCCGAAGACATGACGTCCTCTTGTACTGGTTGTAAGGCATGCTTCTGGGGCCAGATTCACGAAAGAACTTACGCAAACACTTACGAACGTGTACATCTTTCCTCAATCTTTGACGGCTTTGGTTACATTTATTAACAGTTTACAAGCATGAAAACTTCCCATCAACTGTTGTTATTGTTATAAACAGCCTCCTGGTGCTTCGTAGCTGCTTAACTGTTTAATAATTGTAAACAAACCCGCCAAGATTGAGAAAAGATGTACAGGTTCGTAGGTGTTTGCGTAAGTGCTTTCGTGAATCTGGCCCCTGGTAGGTCTCCAGAGCTGCATATTATCAAGATTGATTACCAATGCACGTGCAGACTTGCTGCCGTTGGGACGCGAGGCTTACCAAGTTGAATCACAGCCAAGTTTAAGAAGCTAATCGAGAGCTGCGTGTTCGTTCCTGAAATAGTTTGGTGATCATGATAGCAATAGTAACAAATAAAATGTAAGAATTGGTGATGGTTTTCTAGTTTGAACTAATGGTGGTGATAGTTTATGCTGCGCTGATAACAATTAGCTACACTAACCAGTTACAGTAGTGGTACAGTAGTTACGCTAACCTGGCAGTAGATGTTGTAGCTAAAGTCTTGTGTTGCTAATTGTCTTCCTTAACCGAGGAGGCAAAAGATTGTTTTACTGAGATTTGTTTTTTCTGATAATGTTTACAGATATGCAAAACAAGAGATACAAAAAAATGCTTTTATCAGATGACACCTTTGACACAACATAACTTGCTTTTCCAGATCAGATAAACAGACCACATTGCACGCGCTCCTTTTGCACCTTTGCAAACCATTTCTTGATAGCAACTCAGAAGTACAGTTGCTTGAACTTCTCGTAATTGTAACTAGAACCTAAATATGATTTACAACGCAGAGGTAAAGATGTAGGACAAAGTCAGGTTTGTGTATTTGAACTTAACATTTTGCGATATGAAAGTTGGAGTGGATAATATGCCTTGAGCCAGATTCACTAAGCAGTACGCAAGCACTTACGAACGTGTACATATTTCCTCAATCTTTGACGGCTTTGGTTACATTTATTAAACAGTTTACAATCATTAAAACTTCCCAGTCAACTGTTGTTATTGTTATAAACAGCCTCCTGGTGCTTTGGAGCGCTTAACTGTTTAATAATTGTAAACAAAGCCGCCAAAATTGAGAAAAGATGTACAGGTTCGTAAGTGCTTGCGTAACTGCTTCATGAATCTGACCTCTTGTCTCTCCCATCAGTTCTGGCTGAATGTATTTGACGCTGGTAGCGAACACCACACTACCTAAATCTTAAACTTTTACTTTTGATTATCGTCTATAAAATCAATTTTTCTCTTTTTAGCAAACTAGCAATAATTGCACGTTACGCAAATCACTATAAGGAGACATTAACAGTAAGAATATATGTAGAATGCCCACATCCATTACTATTTTGTCACCAAGCCCCCCCCCCAAACAAAAATAATTAACGAAATTTTTTTTAGAAATATAACCATTTTTGCTAGAATTATTTAGATTGTCTAATTTGTTAGTATGTTATCTTGAATATCGTTTATTTATATACTTCCGCCCCCTCCAGTTTTCTTCTTAAAGATAAGGCGCCCTAAGACGCCTTATCTTTTCTATTTACATTCCTCTCAACCTCTTCCTTCATGCCCACTTCTCTCCTGCTTCCACACTGCTACATAACCTTCCCGGCGTGGTGCCTTCTTGAGGTTATCTTAAGATGATTTCGGGGCTTTTTAGTGTCCCGCGGCCCGGTCCTCGACCACGCCTCCTCCACCCAGGAAGCAGCCCGTGACAGCTGACTAACACCCAATTACCTATTTTACTGCTAGGTAACAGGGGCATAGGGTGAAAGAAACTCTGCCCATTGTTTCTCGCCGCCGCCTGGGATCGAACCCAGGACCACAGGATCACAAGTCCAGTGTGCTGTCCGCTCGGCCGACCGGCTCCATCTTTGATAATTACTTCCATATGTTTTTCTCTTACCCGAATCCACTTGTATTCCTCTGTGGCCCTTGCTTCGCTCTTCGGTCAGTTTGTTGAGCCTTGTGTGACTTAACATATGTGCCTTTACATATGGTGTACACATGAAAATGTACAAAAATGATTTTTTGGGTCAGGTGGTAAAAGTTGGAAATAACAGGGCGAGTTGGTAGAAGAGACGGCGTATGTTATACAATTGATTGATTAGTGGTAGATTAAGTGATGAAGATAAGTGGTAGATTTGTTTTTGAGTGACTATACAATTGTCACCTTGGATTAAGTATGGGTGTGTTAGACCTTAGACTGAGACCTTAGTCTTGTAGCTCACTTAAGGCAGTCTTCAGCGATCACAGTAAGACTGTGGACAGAGCACACCATACACTACTGTGACGTAATCGCCATTTACCCGCACCCGCTTCTTGTTCTTGAGAGAAGGTGCAGTTTGCAAGAAGGGTTGCACCCGCTTCATTACAGACGATCGCCTTTACGTTCCCTCCAACATCTTCACCCCTCGTCTTCACCCCTCCGTAAAGAAAGTATAGCATATGTGTATAGATGTTCCTTGTGGTATGAAAGGGCACTAACTGCGACAGTGGGAGGCGGTCGTAGGGTTAGGATACAATGTTCGCGATATATGATTGTGAATTTCTGTGACACGGTACGCGCATGCGCTGTTTACGATGCTGTTATATTTTCGTGTTAGAGTCTGATTCGTGTCACGACGGGTTGTGACATAAGGAGTTTTGGCTCTAGTAATAGAGTCCCAGTGGGAGAGTCCTATTTCAGCGCCTTGCCAGTTGTTTTTACTTAACACCTCGAGAGAGAGAGAGAGGGAGAGAGGTTCCTTGCTCGCAGCAACTTAACTGATGAGAGTATTAATAGACGATTCTCCCTTCCCAGTCCCGTCCAATGGGATTGAGGCAGGGAAATGCGGGTGTTTGCCCGTGTCTACAAAAGAGCGAGATGTAGCTCTAGGGTCTTGCCTCATAAATATTGATTCTAGTGCAGTGAAAAACATTCAATGTTTTATCATTCAATACATAGTATTTTCTTGCATTCATTCCACCTGTGCCTCATCGTTCTGCTTTCCCGCTCCGAAAAAGACATTCTGTTGTCTACTTCTTTTTATTCTTATCAGAATCTTGCATCACGTTGTTGCATGTGGTTCTTCTCATGACGTTAGATATTGAGGTCTTAATCTGTCCTTACAATACCCACCTGTGGCACTAGTTTCTGCAAGTGTTCTACATGTGGTTCACAAGTTAGGATTTCATCTTGGTGCTGAATTATTGCTGTTGACATTTTTACTGTAGCATATGATTGTTTCAAGCTTCACATGATTGTTTCAAGCTTCACGTGATTGTTTCAAGCTTCACATGATGTGTTTCAAGCTTCACGTGATTGTTTCAGGCTTCACGTGATTGTTTCAGGCTTCACGTGATTGTTTCAAGCTTCACACGATTGTTTCAAGCTTCACGTGATTGTTTCAAGCTTCACGTGATTGTTTCAAGCTTCACGTGATTGTTTCAGGCTTCACGTGATTGTTTCAAGCTTCACGTGATTGTTTCAAGCTTCACGTGATTGTTTCAGGCTTCACGTGATTGTTTCAGGCTTCACGTGATTGTTTCAAGCTTCACGTGATTGTTTCAGGCTTCACGTGATTGTTTCAAGCTTCACGTGATTGTTTCAAGCTTCACACGATTGTTTCAGGCTTCACGTGATTGTTTCAAGCTTCACATGATTGTTTCAACATGATTTTGTTGCAAGGAATGGAGGTGAAGATAACTGTATTGTAGAGGAATAGTGTGTTAGTGTCGCATGTAGAGGGAGGGGCTAGAGAGATAGTATTGAAGTCGAGCAGATAACAAGAGTGAGAACTTTCCCTCCCTCATAAAACATAACAGAAGAGCATATATATAGCATATAACAGAAGAGTGTAAATATAAGATTATGCACTGAACAATATTTGGAAACATGTTGTGAGCTTGCCTCGAGCTGTTCAGCAGTAGACAAAAATGATTTCCCTTTCTACTTTTGAAAGTTGCTGCAAGCTTTCGTATTTCGACTCTGATATATCAAACATTTATTTCAGTGTCCATTTTCTATTCTATATTCTACATCGGTAATACCTTTATAACTTTTGTCTTTCTCCATGCAAAATATTGGTAAAAAAAATAATCCAAAGCTGTTGTCTACTTTTAACCGTATTCAAGTTTACACGTTAGAATTGTGTGCTCAAACGCTATGCGTGCTAGTGGCTTTACAAAAGAAAGAACCTGCGCGAGTGTGTGTGTGTATATAATATATATATATATATAATATATATATATATATATATATTTATATATATATAGGTAGACAACTTACATACGCTTCTATATCGTAGACAGTACCAAGGGGTATCAGTGCACTCCTAGACCTTGTTACCTAAACACGATAGCTAACTTGTGGAGACACTGAATCCCTAAGTTTCTTGTCTATTATTATTAACATATTTAGCCACGACTATATGCCTCCATAGTGTGTGTCGAGAGTCAAGATCGTAATAATATATAGTTGCTATCAGGCGCGATGGTCACTCACGCCTCGAGATAGCCAGCACTGGCGAACCATGAGAATATTATGAGGATATCCTCCAGCACACGAAAGCTAATAAGCAGTAAATAGGTACCTGGGAGTTAGACAGCTGCTACGGGCTGCTTCCTGGGGGTGTTTAACCAAAAAAAAAAAAACGAGGTCTGGTCGAGGACCGGGCCGCGGGGACGCTAATCCCCCGAAATCATCTCAAGATAACCTTAAGATAACACTGAATTAGTAGGTTTCTAACCTTAAATAGCCGACTTCCTGGGTAAATGTGGCAACTACAAACTCAGTAGTGTATTAGACGCGATTAAAATATGGAATTTGTTCAACCTCTGTGAGGCAGACTTCTTAAATCTGGTTAAGACGCCGCTAAAAGTCCTGAAACCAAATAGAGATGAGCAAGACATACGCCTTTTATTCTTAAGTACACTGCTTGGCTTCAAACTGTTCACCAGTAGAATGCGTCAAAAACAGCTAACTCTAACTGTTCTGTTTGTTATTTCCTATTTCTGAGTTAATTCGAAATTGAAATAGGCAAATTTAATTAAGAATTTATGTGAAGCGAAATTATTATAAACGTTTTCGTGATTGCTTTTCCCCTTTTCAATAAAAATGGAAATACTTGGCTCTGTAATAAGTGTGAATTTAGATATATATTTTGGATGGTTATGGATTCCACTTCATTGGTAGTAATAACATTATATATTGGGGAGGGTTGAGTTATGCAGTTCATGGAAGGTTGTGAATGTAAGTGTTTATAGAGGCCAAAAATGTTGTAAACAATGGACCAGAGTGCAGGCGATGAGTCACAATAACGTGGCTGAAGTATGTTGACCAGACCACACACTTAGAAGGTGAAGGGACGACGACGACGTTTCGGTCCGTCCTGGACCATTCTCAAGTCGATTGTGAACGGAGCACAAGCGACTTGAGAATGGTCCAGGACGGACCGAAACGTCGTCTTCCCTTCACCTTCTAGTGTGTGGTCTGGTCAACATACTTTAGCCACGTTATTGTGACTCATCGCCTGCCAATTTTGTGTTCTATGAAGTTTGCAGTAACGATTGTTTAAGAATGAATTAAGTTGGGTATCAAGGTATCTTTGGCTGATTGACAGCCTTCGTAGGTCACTGAACTCTGTCGGGTTTAAAGCTCTGTTAAAATAGTTAATTTGTAATTTTTTGGGGAGCCTTATTCTTTGTCACGAGTTATAAACCAATTTTGATAAGCCAGCGGAACTTCATGTAATATTTTGACAAGGAATCACAACCTTAGATTTACAAAAAAAATTGTAATTTCTTACGGAATGTATTTTTATGAACATGACAAAATTATCAGATTTCTGACGTTAGTCGAGACTTTTTTGTCAGCTTCGTTACGAGATAATACTCGCACAGCCTTTGCAGGCAAGATAAAATATTAATAGAAGCCTTCCGTCCTTAGCGTAGGCTAACCAGGTTACGCTTCTGCCTTTGTACGGCGTGGCCTTTGCTGCTCCAAAGTTGTTTGGGGTGAAGTAATAACATAGTTGGCCACCTCTGGGCGGTCACGGGCCATATGTTAGCCTCGGGTACAATGCAAAATCCATTTGGGGACGAGGCAAGGCAGGGCGTAAGGGGCGTTGCCTTGGCCAGATCAATAGCAATATAGCTCCATTCTCACGATGGTAAGATTTTAGAGTTGGCATTAAGAAGTACAATTATGAGAATCGTTGTTAATGATGGTTTAGGTAGTTTAAAGTAGCAGGGTTGTTAGGTGGAGTTAAGTTAGTGCTATGCGAGTTGTGGTGACCTGTACTTCCTACTTACAGCCAGAGAAAATTGCACGTATGGATGGATATTTACGGTATTATGCGTACTGTCAACGTGTGCGTGAGGGGTGAACGACTTACGGCAAATTACGTTGAGCAATTTAGCATCATAAAAACATGATGATAAAACTGCAGAGTTCATATTGACCTGTACGAGGCAGCTTCTATATATATACTGTATATTGACAGTGTCAGACCACGGAGGAAAATTGAAACAGGAATTTCCTTAAGTACTTTCGTATATTAATACATTTCAGGAGTGACTCCTTCACTCCTTCTGAAGATGTATTAATATACGAAAGTACTTACGGGAATTCCTGTTTCAATTTTCCTCCGTGGTCTGACACTCACATTTTTAATCACGTGTTTATTTTAGTGATATACACATATACTGTATATTGAATGTGACCGAAAGGGCGAGATCAATAATACTTTGTTTCGAGCAGCTGAATATAAAACAAGAACAATAATTCCTGTTTGGCAGCAGGATGCTGCTTCTGGAAACTTTCCTTATTATGACGACTCATAGCCCAGTCGGAAGAGCTTCGGCCTCGCATGCATGGGGTCCAGAGTTCGAGACCCATACAGCCCAGGTGAATGGAACAATAATCTTGTTGAACAAATCCACAAGGGCCGTGACGAGGGATCGAACCTACGTCCGAGAGGATCCCTGACGCTGCATTAATCGATTTGTAGATTTGTTCATTTGATGCATCACGCTATTGTGGTTTGTGTGTGTAATAATCTTGTTCAGAACATTGTGTACAGTCCCTTGAGAAAGGATGTAGGTTACATCTAAAAATTTGGTTTTAATTCAATAACAATTGGGGTTTTCCTTCACCTTCATTCAAACACTACGACATTGTATTAAGAATGTTGACCAGACCACACACTAGAAGGTGAAGGGACGACGACGTTTCGGTCCGTCCTGGACCATTCTCAAGTCGATTGAGAATCGACTTGAGAATGGTCCAGGACGGACCGAAACGTCGTCGTCCCTTCACCTTCTAGTGTGTGGTCTGGTCAACATACTTTAGCCACGTTATTGTGACTCATCGCCGACATTGTATTGAGTTTCTTCATAACAATTATTTTTCTGCTTCGAAATAGACCACAGTGTATGTACGTATTTGATATACGGCATTGTTCATTACTGATACCAATTCATATGGAAATTGTTTGACCAATGTACTATACTAAGTATTAAAACCACTATTTTGTATCGAGGTATGCCTGGCACATGGACCGGGAATACCTCCCTTAATCAGCTACGATCAAAGTATATCTTGTTGTAATTGTATTTGTAATTGATGAGGGAGAGGACGGTATGTTATGTAAGGCGGTTGTAATTGATCTCTGAAAATTTAATTATTTCCATCTCAGGTTGAGACTAATGGAGGTTGAGGGGTTTGGTGATTGGTTGAAATACTGATGGAGGGGGGGTGGTTGTACCACTGTAGGAGGGGGGGTGGTTGTACCACTGTAGGAGGGGAGGGTGGTACAAGGTGAGGTTGACCAATCCAGCAACGAGGAGACCTGGTCGAGGACCGGGCCACGGGGACGCTAAGCCCCGAAACCATCT
>WNGS01109749.1:2284724-2296962 GCA_020271785.1 Procambarus virginalis
GTAATTGGAAGCATATTTGAATTGTATGTCTTGGGGAAGGTGAAGTTTGGGTTTAAGTGATAATGTCAGTTATAAATAAACCAGATTGAAGTTATCTGATTATATATTCTTTATTTTTTGTTTGCTTTATGTTTGTAAATTAAATTCCAGGAGGCCTGGTCGATGACCGGCCGCGGGGACGATAAGCCCCGGAAGCACCTCAAGGTATCCTCCTCTTTAATCCAAAACTTGAATAAATATATTATCTCTGATCTAGCAAGCTGCCACTTTTACACTCCCTGGTTATGACTTGGCTCGTGCCTGACACACGAATAATGCCTAGGCTTTATTTTTACCTAGCAGTAAAATAGGTACCTGGGTGTTAGTCAGCTGTCACGGGCTGCTTCCTGGGGGTGGAGACCAGGTCGAGGACCGGGCCGCGGGGACACTAAAAGCCCCGAAATCATTTCAAGATAACCTCAATATAGGCTTATCACGTTCTTATGCTCAAGAGTATGATTCCCAAACCCTGTGAGATGCTGAAGAAGGCCCCAGTAAGATTATTATTATTATAATACAATTTATAATCGTATTGGCGTATGCCTTTCCATTGGAGACTTTCAGCGCCGTGGAGAGGGGGGGGGACCTGCTGCCTGGGTAACAGCTTCTCCCCCATATCAACCTACCCTGGCTTTGCGCCCTGGAGAGGCCACTCCAGACCGACAACCAGAGCACAACTCCATAGTCTCCTGAGACTGATGGATGCCTACTACTACATCTTATTTCAAGATGGGCTTATTGATTACAATTGACTATATAAACACAGATGGACATACATGTATAATCAGTATTATAAAGTACCAGACAGATTAAGCACACTACGGCTAGGAATACACATACTTAACTGACAACAGAGATGTTAACACAAAGATCTTACCTTTGCTACTGACGAGGTGGTGGTAAGCTCTCTACATGCGCGCCTCTGGCGGCTTTCACAGTTACCACACGTCAGATACATTCTCTAATCAAACATTCGAATGAACAAACATTATCTAAACTAAGTCGGGCCGGGCTTGGGGAGTAGAACTCCAGAACCCCATCAAGCAGGTATATGTGGGCCTGCGGGGCGCCCCAAGCAACAGCCTGTTGGACGAAGCTCTCACAAGTCAAGCCTGGCCTCGGGCCGGGCTTGGGAGTAGAAGAACTCCCAGAACCCCATCAAGCAGTATGTGGGCCTGCGGGGCGCTCCAAGCAACAGCCTGTTGGACGAAGCTCTCACAAGTCAAGCCTGGCCTCGAGCCGGGCTTGGGGAGTAGAACTCCCAGAACCCCATCAAGCAGGTGCACTTCAAATGAAACTAACCACTTCTAAACTGACACGATCATTCTAATATATAATGTTTAACACATTCTAATATATAACTAAAAGTATAAACATTCTTAATTGACTTAAATGAATATTAATTTAATAATGGTTCTACAAGGTGGCAAATCCCACTGGACACGTCTCTCTGCCTCACTCACACAGACCGCACGCGCATCAGACAGGAACATAACCTGTCCACTGATGGCAAGCCCCGACTTCCTCGTACACCATACACTATTCAGTATACATACACCATCATACAATACTATCATACATTCTACTACATTACCAAATACATCATTTATGTTATCTATGTATATGCAATTCTCTCTTACAAATGTTACTATCTGAGATGGGTGTATGAAGTATGTTCACTGTGAGATCCAGGTAATCTTGATCATTACCTGGACCCAGATTCACGAAGCAGTTACGCAAGTACTTACGAACGTGTACATCTTTCCTTAATCTTTGACGGCTTTGGTTACATTTATTAAACAGTTTACAAGCATGAAAACTTGCCAATCAACTGTTGTTATAGTTATAAACAGCCTCCTGGTGCTTCGGAGCTCATTAACTGTTTAATAATTGTAAACAAAGCCGCCAAAGATTGAGAAAAGATATACAGGTTCGTAAGTGTTTGCGTAACTTCTTCGTGAATCTGACCCCTGGGTCGTAACACACACGTGTATCACTTCATAAGGTATTGTAACATATTGAACAAGGCATCAGGCACTAGATTGCTTTGATTGTATCATGGTAATAGGATCAGTGATGTCTTATCAGTTAAGGTTATAATGCTATCATGACGCATTAACTGGCCATATATATTCATTCATACTATTTCACAGCAGCCAATACTGACGAGTTGCTGCATGTTTAAAACCTTTTCACTGACCATTTAGAAGTTCAGCGCTGATAAATAGTGTTTGTAGTATGTAGATGTGTGAACAGCGCTTTGTGAACAGCGCTTTGTGTAAGCATCTTTTAAGTGTAATAAATTGTACGGAAGCGTTAGCCTGTTAGACATTTCAAATAGTGAATGTTAGAAGGGTTAATAATGATGCTTGAATATGACCTGGTAGAACAGTAGTGGAGTTTCCTTAAAGATCAATTACAACAGAAAATCGGATTATGTGCGATAAGTGTGTTATATAGAATATTAGTGTGTTGTAAGGAGCTTATCTTGAGATGATTTCGGGGCTTAGCTTCACCGCGGCCCGGTCCCCGACCAGGCCTCCTTTTTGTTACACCCCCCAGAAAGCAGCCCGTAGCAGTTGTCTAACTCACAGATACCTATTTACTGCTAGGTGAACATAGGTATCAGGGTGAAAGAAACTGCCCATTTGTTTCCGCCTCCACCGGAGATCGAACCCGGAACCTTAGGACTGCGAATCCCAAGCGCTGTCCACTCAGCCGTCAGGCCCCGAAGAGGCAGATACATTCGTGATGTAAACAAAATATATATATGTTGTACCTAGTAGCCAGAACACACTTCTCGGCCTACTATGCAAGGCTCGATTTGCCTAAGAGGCCAAGTAATTTTCTTAATTTAAATAAACTAATTGGAACAATTTATTGAAATAATTACTATTATATTAATAACATAAATTATTGACTTAATTGTGTTAGTTTTAAGATATTAAGATAGTTAGGTTAGGTAAGGTTGGTTAGGTTCGGGCATATATTTACGTTAGTTTAACTCAAATTTAAAAAAAATTAACACATAAAAAATGGATAGCTTTATCATTTCATAGAATAATATTGAAAAATATATAAATTCAGGAAAACTTGGTTTATTAGCAAATCGGGCCTTGCACAGTAGGCCGAGTACGACGTTCTGGCTACTAGGTACAACATTATATATGTATATATATAATATATATATTAACCTGCTGAATGATTGCACTTTTTAATAACACAAATATGTAGTGATGGACCAACAGTAAAGCATTTTGTTTCTATTTTTATAGTCTGGAAAATATAGCTAAAACACACAAATATTCTTAAGTCTAGTATAGCACATGTATGTACTATTAGGCCTAAGATAGCGTGTATTTAGGCCTAGAGTTGCTAGGAGAGGTTAGGTTAGGTCTTACATTTATGTTGCGGTTAAAATAAAGTTTCCAGTTTGGCTAAATTGATTCATGCAAAAGTCCACTTTCGGTGGTGCATCATAGTGGTACTTTCCACCACATAGTTACTGTAAGTACACACACAACTCACAATAACGTGATAGTTCATTTATTATGCACCCCCATACCCATCCCGTGGGCGGTAGTGGAAAGGGTTACAGAGGCACATAATGGGCTCAGGGACTGAACCCCACAATTCATTTAGCTAAGCAAGTTACAATCTTGATGAGCTAGTTACAAAATTCAATATAAGTCGTCACATCAACAATGGGTTCGAGATCGACCACAAGTACAGGTTCTAAATTAAGCAACTGACATATGTGGAGAGCTAGTGTCACAATTGATATGTTTGTCCTGCACACCGCCCCCCATCCAGTGGGCAGCGGTGGATAGGTTACACAGCTGCCCACTGGATGGGGGCGGTGTGCAGGACAAACATATCAATTGTGATATATCAATGAACAAATCCACAAGGGCCGTGATGAGGTTTCGAACCTACGCACGGGATCCTCATGAGGGCAGTAGCACTCTAGGTTGCAATTCTTTTTACCATGTTGTGGTACAGTTGACTAAGGCGCATCTGGACACATCTGTGCATAGATTCGAACCCTCATCACGGCCCTTGTGGATTTGTACAGTTACTGTAAGTATTTTCATTTTAGAAAGATGGGTTGAGTTTAGCATACAGGGTAAAAAGGTTTCTGTTGCATGATCAATTTCGATCAGCTGTCGCCATGGTTTTCAACGTTAGTTTGCACGATATTAAATTGTCTAATTTGGTTGGAAGTACTAGAAGTAAATGCTAAATTTATAATGGTATAATTAAGACATTAATCTTTTAAGCTTGATCGTAAAAGTTAAACATTAAAAATAACAAGATTGAAGCCATAAAATTTAAGCGTGTAAAAATCTTCTTGAACATTCACAGATTACTTAATAGTGTAACAATTATAAAACTGATGATTAATAAAAAGGCTGTGATCTTCCATGCAAAGTGCAAAAAATACTTATGGATACGATTAAATGATGGGATTAAATCTTATCTCTCAGATTCGGTGTGCAGTAGAGCACCACGCGTGACTATTTCTTAAAATATACTTACATTGAAAAGGCTATTTTTGTTTTTAGTTGGGTTGAAGATAAAACAAGTTGTATTTGAAATACTGCTTTGGTATGGTGAATGGTTTGGTTCTTAGTGATGCCAAATATACAATGCTTTTATAGGGGGAATTCCACCCGCAGTCTTTTTCGAATGGTGCATGCAAAGCTATGGGATTCAGTGTAATTGATTGATTGATGAAGATTAAGCCACCCCAAGAGGTGGCACGGGCATGAATATCCCAAACGATTCTTGTAACAATTCAGTGTTGTGTAATATATATATATATATATATATATATATATATATATATATATAGATATATATATATATATATATATATATATATAATATATAATATGCTGCATAAATAGGGAAGGGAGTACCACCTCTGGCTGGAAGAAGGGGGACCCTTAGCCTCGGAGGAAACCACACATAACGCATTGGAGGGAATGTAGGTCCCCTCCAATACAGTTTGTGTGCTTTTCTCCTACCACCCCCTTCCCTTTTTTTTTTTGCTTTATTGTGTATTTAAAGTTTATATACAGGGTGTCTCAAAAAAATGTACTCACTCTTTGAATTTTTTTTTTTTGCGCGTTATCAGCGTTGTCTGGACAATGGTCATCAATTTGAACATTCGCAAACATGATTCTTCAAACACATTTGTCTCATGTATTCGATGCTATTTCATTTCACTCTATGTCCATAAATAAAGGTTTTCGCATAATTCTAAGAGTGAGTACATTTTTTTGAGACACCCTCGCATAATTCTAAGAGTGAGTACATTTTTTTGAGACACCCTGTATATATGCTGTATATATGTATTAATATGGGTAACCAGCTGGACTGGCGTTGGTAGAGTGGTGGCCGTGTTGAGTATTGATAATAGCAGTCCTGTGTTTTAGTCTTGGGTAAAGCTTAGCATTGCATGGTTTAATGTGTGGTGCGTCAGACAGCAGCAGCAGCAGCATTGGTCACTGGGCGTTGTGTGGTATCCATGGGAGACCAAGAGTAAACACGGTTCACTCCGTGCAGTGCCGGATAGTACAACGCTGCTCTATTGATTTTTGTGCCTTGCACAGCCAATCCAGTTAATTTACTGTTTATGAAAGGAACGCCCCTTCACTCCAAGTTTACTTTAATCGATCATTCGAGTTAAAAGTTTTTCTTCGATTTGGTTGTACTGTATTTGCTTAATAATTTGTCAGTATTCAGAGACCTTGGTGCACGTTGCTTCTATAATTGAAAGCGAAGTGCATTGTATCATAATAGCATTTTTGCCTTCATTTAAGGGTTTGTCATTTTATTAAGGAGTAAAGCCCCGACCTGCGTTTGTGTTCCAGTCAGCAGGGGACAGATTCACGAAGCAGTTACGCAAGTACTTACGAACCTGGGGCCAGATTTACGAAGTAGTTACTCAAGTACTTACGAACGTGTACATCATTCCTCAATCTTTGAAAGCTATAGTTAAATTTATTAAACAGTTTACAATCATGAAAACTTGCCAATCAACTGTTGTTATTGTTTTTAACAGCCTCCTTGTGCTTCGGAGCTCATTAACTGTTTAATAATTGTAAACAAAGCCGCCAAAGATTGTGAAAAGATGTACAGGTTCGTAAGTGCTTGCGTAACTGCTTCGTGAATCTGGCCACAGGTTATAATTCTCATATATCTCTTGGCTTGGTGCCCTGTGACACTTAGAATAACTGTGTATACACATCTTAACATTTTGAAGAGTAAATTGTAAGAAAATGTAAGTTTTGTTATAAAGAATGTGGTCATACTTTGCTTGTTGTAGCCTAAGAGAAACATTGTCACTTTATATCAGTATAGGACCTTTTCGTTGATTGAATGGTTCTTGGTTAACAAATATAGCGAAGCAATACTAGATTAATCTATTCCAAAAAGTTTCTTCAAATTTTATTGAGTATTTTAGTATTTCTGTAATCCTGAAGATGTATCAACAATTAAGTTACTGCAAATGTAAAATTATAGACAAATATTAATCTAGTATTGTGAGAGGTCACTATGCGGACCCCTCTTGAGGTTATCTTGAGATGATTTCGGGGCTTACTGTCCCCGCGGCCCGGTCCTCGACCAGGCCTCCACCCCCAGGAAGCAGCCCGTGACAGCTGACTAACACCCAGGTACCTATTTTACTGCTAGGTAACAGGGACATAGGGTGAAAGAAACTCTGCCCATTGTTTCTCGCCGGCGCCTGGGATCGAACCCAGGACCACAGGATCACAAGTCCAGCGTGCTGTCCGCTTGGCCGACCGGCTCCCCTCGCTACAACTACTGTATAATATGAAGTAGTGTACAGATTGTGTTGTATACAGGTACCATACTGTGTGTACAGTAGTGTACCACATTATTAGGTGGGGAACAAACCCACAAGGGCCGTGGCGAGGATTCGAACCTGCGTCCGGGAGCATCCCAGACACTGCCTTAATCGACTGAGCTACGACAGGGTAAAAAGGGTTGAAACCGAAGTTCTACTGAACTTACTGGATCCCGTAGCCTCTCCGAGGCACAAACCAGGATTTTACACAACCCCCCCCCCCCGCCCCTCCTGCACCCGAGCTATGTCAATAGCTCTAAATAAAACCGAAGTTCAGTAGAACTTCGGTTTCAACCCTTTTTACCCTGTCGTAGCTCAGTCGATTAAGGCAGTAGTGTCTGGGATGCTCCCGGACGCAGGTTCGAATCCTCGTCACGGCCCTTGTGGATTAGTTCATTTGATGCATCACGTTAGTGTGATCTGTGTGTGTATCAGGTGGGGAGTTTGACTGGGGCAGTACATCTGTCAAATGATAACGCAGGAGTCTTAAGGCCAGCTCAGCGTGGACAGAAACCTTGCGTAGAGCAAAAGGGTCATTTGTCCGTTTTGTACACAGTAGTGTACAACACAGGTACACTACTGTGTACTGTAGTGTACCTGTGTTGTATGAAGACGCATTGTGTCAGTGGAGGTAAGTGTCTAGGGATCTTCCTTGATAGCGAGGCCAGCGTAGGATATCTTGGTTATCTTGATACCTGGACAATTTCGAAAATCCACAAATGCCACGATAAGTCGGTAACGGGAATTGAGGCATTATGGAAGGATGTAAATGCGACGTTATGCATCTAGGTCACTACTGATACGCCATCCTTATCTTCCCTCCCCCCATCCTTTGTAACGCCAACACATTCTCCGCTCCCCCCCCCCTGTCCAACCACTTGGGCTGGACGGTAGAGCGACGGTCTCGCTTCATGCAGGTCGGCGTTCAATCCCCGACCGTCCAAGTGATTGGACACCATTCCTGCCTCCCGTCCCATCCCAAATCCTTATCCTGACCCCTTCCAAGTGCTATATAGTCTTAATGGCTTGGCTTTTTCCCCCTGATAGCCTAGCCTGACCCCCCCCCTTTCCTCATTGTCTACCAGCTCAAGATATCACGATATCAATCTGAATATGTATATAAATGTTTAATTTTTCTGGCTTGAGTGGAAACTAGACTCAATAGGGTAAGAGGTTTTGAGAACACTTGTTCTCCAGTTATAAATTTTCAGTTAAATTCCAGTTATCAATCCAGTCTCCAGTTCTGCCCGAAACGCTTTGCGTAATAGTGGCTTTAGGCATTGTATGTACTAGCTCTATCTATAAATTCATCAATATCTGTATCACCCCTTGAATATACGCACTTTACCTAAATAAACATCTGAATTTGAATAACTTCGAGCATAGTCACAATTATGCTCGAATCTTGACCTAGTTCTACCTTCAAAGTTACTTGTTATATGCTCTATATACGTAAACATGTACAGTGTTATTTTATTTCTTAATTGTTAACATTTCTTATCCCCTGATTGTTTTGGATTTCGTTAGTTTTACTTTATTTTGAGGATTTTTTTTATACTAAAGTATTTTTAAAAATTGAAGAAATCTTATTTTATTTGTATTTAAATTTATACACACATTTTTTAAGATTTCACAGGTACCAAACACAAACCTTTGAAGACATTATAAATTATTACAAGTTTCTTTTAGACATCTCGTTTCAGCATTAGTATGGCGTTTTTAGTGTCACGTTGTTTCTATGAATTTTATTATATTTCATGGGTCTTCAAATGTGAAAATGCTGGGGGTTTTATGTGCAGTATTTGAATTAGTGCGTGCCGGTGCATGCGAATGTGCCGAGTGGGCCGGGAACTCGGTCGATCTTGAGGTTATCTTGAGATGATTTCGGGGCTTTTTAGTGTCCCCGCGGCCCGGTCCTCGACCAGGCCTCTACCCCCAGGAAGCAGCCCGTGACAGCTGACTAACACCCAGGTACCTATTTTACTGCTAGGTAACAGGGGCATAGGGTGAAAGGAACTCTGCCCATTGTTTCTCGCCGGCGCCTGGGATCGAACCCAGGACCACAGGATCATAAGTCCAGCGTGCTGTCCGCTCGGCCGACCGGCTCCCTATAGTTAATAGTTAAGTCGATAGTTATAAGTATAGTCGATAGTTAATATAATTTTGTTACCTATGAGATACCTTGTGTTGTATAGCCTAACGTGACTATTGTGCTTACAGGGCTTAGGTGTTACTAACTTGAGACAACAGGTTGGGTTCAGTTCATTTGCACAAAGGTGTCTTTCTTGATGGGAAGCTTAAGCTCCTATTGTGGCGGTCACTAGTGGTTGTGTAATGTTGTAGAGTTGTGAAATATAATAAGCCATAGCTCGGCCGAAAGAGCTTCAACCTCTTACATGTGTGGAGGCCGTGGTTCGAATCTCCTAGAGGACAGGTAAGGGAATAGATTGCAGAGTTTGTGGTCTACGTTAGTGAGTGGTTTTCTAAGGCAAGGTAATTATCAGAAGTGCTAGACCAATGTGACTATATCTCATGGAAGGGATTTTTTTTATTATTATTATTTTCTACTACAACGTGGCCACACATTTACAATGCTAGCCGCATATATACATATTCTTCGGTCCCCATGGACAGGGTTAGAGATGTGTTAAACATATAGTTAGGGGTTTATTGAACAATCAACCACAGAAGGTGAGTTGGTGCTTTTTAAAATGCTGAGCTAACCTACATACGTAAATACATAGATACACACGTGATACCCACGTGGAAGGATACGTGGCCAAGGAGCTGAATACGAAGACGGGCTACAGGAACAGTTCCCAACTACTTTGACTGTAGGGGTCGAACGGATGACCCTGTAAGAATATAAGGGCCATTATACAATAAGGGGCTTGACAGGAACCTCTTTAAGCACCAACGTATATACTAAGCCCACGATCTTAAAAATTGGTACTACATTAGCAACCTTCCACGACTCTGGCGCTCTCCTGACTCTAATGATTTTTTTAATATGGTGTCATATGTTCTTATTATGCATAACAACGGTCCCAGGGCCAGAGCTTAGGCACCCACTTACAACATTTTCCCAGTCTGACATTATATACATTATATCACAAGGGCCTTAAGATACCGGAAACTCTACCGACCAGTGTTTGAAAGATTAGTTTCTAGTTTGGCGATTTCCGGCATTTGCTTCTGAAATATATAGTATACCCTAAATCCTGCAAATTGATGGCAAAGTCTTGTCTAACGATCGTGAGATTTATGCTAGTAATTATTTTATTTAAGATTTAGGGAAGGAGCTTTAGTATCTCAAGTTAACCCAAATTTTAAAGTTGTGTGATTTAAATACAAAGAAATTGATGGATCAACCGTAAATATGTTTTTGCAGATAATTATAATACTAATTACAAATCACTTTGTGAAACTAAATATTTAAAATTAGTGTTTTTTTACATCCAATTATGATTTTTTTACTACAGTAATAAAAAAACTTTTTGGTGTTGTATCACTTACTATTTTGTATATAGATTGTTGATAACATGACCAGTATAAAGAAGACGAAGGGAAGGGATTATCACGTAAAGCGCCAAGCCATTACGACTTATAGCACTGGAAGGGGTCAGGATAAGGAATTGGGATGGACGGGGGAAAGGAATGGTGCCTCAACCACTTGTGGACGGTCGGAGATTGAACATCGACCTGCATGTGCAGAGAAAACAAAGATACTAAATCGGCGCCTACCCAGGCAGGGAGGAGCTGTTCGCAAGATGCAACTGTCTGATGGCTCCCAGCTTGACTATGTAAACAGATTCAAATACAGTACCTTTGCCTTGAGGTGCCACTGTATGGTCCTGTTGTATTCAGACTGTCGTCAGTATAAAGAGCGGCTCCGAGCTCTCAAGGCTGTTGCAGTTATCACTCAGGCTATGGTGCCAATGTCAGAATTGTCAAAATGATGTACCTTGCATACATCAGATCTTTAGTGGATTATGCTGCACCTCTGCTTGTTTTGATGCCTGAAGAAAGCTTGGAGGGCTTGAAAAATGCAGAACGAATCCTTGAGGATAATCCTTGGGTGCCCTCGTACCACAAAGATACTTATATGAGAAAGGAACTTAATATTCTGAGCGTTGTTGATCGTGTTTACTGAAATAACT
This sequence comes from Procambarus virginalis, assembly GCA_020271785.1. Lineage (NCBI taxonomy): Eukaryota > Metazoa > Arthropoda > Malacostraca > Decapoda > Cambaridae > Procambarus > Procambarus virginalis. The sequence goes on from WNGS01109749.1 coordinate 2,295,801, forward strand.
GTCAAATTGGTATAAAAATGCTTAGGCTAACTCATCCTAATCCTTGCACAGAAGCCCTCCAGAATTTCTTTATTGAAGATCAGCATTGTTCCAAATGGATAACAAAACAGGAACTCAACTCAGAATGTATCAGGTTCATGATTTGTACCAAGAGAAACACAACGGCACTTTCCTGCACCGTGGAGGTTACACCCTTTCCAGTTTTAATCCCTCCCTTTCCACCCAAGAAGCAAATTAGAGATCAGCCCAAGCTTCGTCTTGAGGCAAAGCTCAACGCCTTAAGCCATATTGATGCTCTGTCCACAGAGCATTCTCTCTCTCTCAAATCATATACACTGATGGTTCCCTAACCGCACCACGGGTGCAGCTGGAAGTGCAGTTGTTCTGACAATGGGCGATGGCTTGTACTTTGATGGGGAGTCCGTATAAACAACTGGGCCTCTACCCTTCAGACTGAACTATTTGCCTTGCTCCTTGCACTGAAATGTGTACGTCTCCAAACTTGATACATTAATTGTAGTGACTCCTTATCATCCTTAAATGCTCTCAACTCTTTAGACATAACTGTAACATGCTCGTGTCCGAAGCTAGACACAAATACAACAAAATTATTAAGGATGGTAACACAGTCCATTTCATGTGGTCTCCATCTCATGTTGGCCTCCGAATGCATGATAAGCTGATAAGTTAGCCAAAGAATCTGCCTTTAAAGGAGCCGTTGAGTGTAACCTTGGATTGTCAATGAGCAATCTGAGAGCAGCAGTAACACCGAGAACTTCAACAAGATCTTGGATCTGAGGCAAAGTGAAATTGACACCAGTAATTCCATCTATCATCATACTATCATGCAAGAGGAGCCACACATCTATGGATCATCCATAAATCAGCAGACTTCTAGATGTTACTACTGCTCGGCTTAGACTCGTTACAAGTATCTCTGGGAATTCTCATTATCTGCCGATGTAGACCTGACCAAATGTAACTGTTCACAAAATTATTCGCACACCCTCCGTCACTATGTGCTGGAGTGCGAAAAGATACGTGAATTTAGAGACAATTCTATAACCAATGTTCCAGCGATGTGTAAATATTTCATTCAAAATGATCTGCTACCAAAATTTTAGCCAAATATCCCCAGTTTGCTAACTGTAGGTATTAACTG
>WNGS01109749.1:2296987-2316987 GCA_020271785.1 Procambarus virginalis
CATCATTTCAAGTGCAGGTAAAATTTACTTTGGAGACAATCGTGTACATCAGTTTTGATGTTTGCTTCAAGAACCTTCTAAATTTTACATATAATTATAATGAATGAAATGTGTCAATAATTGGAATTTACAGGCCCTCATTAAGTGGATTTAAAATTTTGAGAAAGGGTCAGGCGATAAGTTAATGCAACCAAACACGACATTATGCGTGTTCAAGAACAAATGATACACGGGATCAACTCTGATGTCTTAAAGATTTGGACTTAGACAGGCGGTTCGTCCTAAACTTTGAAAGACGTGCTTAATAATTACAATCACAGCTCTCATAATATACGAAGCCTCACACATTGTGACCCCCCTTTCTAGTTTTGCGGCTAACTCACGAAAGCCGTTTCATATTGAAAAAGTTAGTATGCAAAATACTAGGTTCAGAACCTCATTAACAATGTTCTAGTGTGCCGGATTTAATTAGAGATTGCAGTTTTTTAATTAAATTAAATAGCAAAACTTAAAAAAGAAAGAGTACTCTGGAGGCAAGGTAGAGTTTGATATTATAAATTCCATCTCACCAACCATCTATCATCACCGCACCAATTATATTGATGCCACCAAAATTCTAAGCCTTTGTCGAGGGAGTGCAGGCCTAATTGCTGGACATGTTAGGTCAGCTGCTCTCTCCACTCCATTCCTGGTGCTCCGTTGCTAATATGAATCACATTTATGTATTTGTTAGGAGGGCGTCATGATCCGTCCAATTTCCCTATTTGTGTAGAGAGGCAGCCACCTGAAAAAGAATTAAAGATATGAATCACCTTATATTTGTTAGGAGGGCGTCATGATCCGTCCAATTTCCCTATGTGGTAGAGAGGGCAGCCACCTGAAAAAGAGAATTAAGGATAAGAATCCACATTTATGTATTTGTTAGGAGGGCGTCATGATCCGTCCAATTTCCCTATTTGTGTAGAGAGGCAGCCACCTGAAAAAGAATTAAGGATATGAATCACATTTATGTATTTGTTAGGAGGGCGTCATGATCCGTCCAATTTCCCCATTGGTGTAGCGAGGGCAGCCACCGAAAAGAAAGACTATAAGGGATTTTAATAAGTGTCTTAACAGAAAACGGAGAGAATATGGGGAGGTAACAGCCCTATAAGTGCAATTACGTACTATGTATAACCGTAAAGAAATGTACTTTTTTCATGTAGTATTACCCGTACTGGTCAATTCGGAGGATGGGTTGCCCCGGCAGCACACCGTACCGAATTTTGGCAAGTTATTTCTCATTTTATTTTCAATCATTCAGGATGATATATAAAAAAATTATATGAGGATGGATATATAAAAAAATTGTCGTATACAAGAAAATTACCAATTTTGTCCATATATAATTATAGCACAGGATGGATATATAAAAATTATAGCACAGGATGGATATATAAAAATTATAGCACAGGATGGATATACAAAAAAATTCTCGGTATACAAAAAAATTACCATTCGTCCCATATATCTAATCATATAAACACATCGTAAATAATTATGAAAATATCTTATTTTCATTCAAAATGTAGCATAGTATTTTATAATAAATTTACGAAACTAATGTAGTATACTGCTATGATGGGGATTTCGACGTGGCTCATAGAACTTCTAGAGGAGGGTAAACTATGATTGCATGTTTAAAAGGTCAAACGTAACGCCCCACACACCTATGTACTGGGTTAACTGGAGCACTGCTATTAAGGGAAAGGTAAGGGAAGGAGGGAGGGAAGTGGCCGGAAAACATTGAAAACATTTGGTTTTTGTTTTAGACAGGTGTGCGTGGATCATATATGTGACACTGTTGATACATTGATTTCGTGGTGTAGACAGGTGGTGTGGATCATATGATTGACACTGTTGATACCATTGACCTTTCGTGTAGACAGTGGCGTGGAATCATATACTTGACACTGTTGATACATGACTTCGTGTAGACAGGTGGTGTGGATCATATATGACACTGTGATACATTGACCTTTCGCGGTAGACAGGTGGTGTGGATCATATATTGACACTGTTGGATACATTGACTTTCGCTGTAGGACAGGGTGGCGTGGATCACATATTGAGACAGTTGAGATACATTGACCTTTCGTGTAGACAGGTGGCGTGGATCACATATTGAGACAGTTGGTACATTGACTTTCGTGTAGACAGTTGCGTGATCATATATTGACACATGTTGAGGAAGGCGGGCGATATCAATTGCACAGTGATCATTATGATCCGCAGGGAGAATATAATGGAGTAAGGAAATATAAACAGCTGTTTACTACACGTTTACGAAGAGAGAGAGATATGTAGGGTAGGTTCGAATCCTCGTCACGGGCCCTTGTGTATTTGTTTATGTAGTGTGAGGTTATAAAGAATATTCAGAATATGCATAAGAAATACTGGCATATTGGTTATCAGGGAACTGAGGAGGAGGGATGTAGCTTTAATATCTGAGACTGAGGAGTGTGTGAAGCGAATGAGCTAAGGCAGGAATTTGTTTGGTGCAAGTATAAGGTTGCGAGTAGAGGAAAATGTATCGTACGTGCATGTTTTTCTTCTGTAAAGAAACATCTTAACAGGAAAGAGTGCAAATTTAGGTATTTTTGTTCATGATGGTATGGAGAACCTACAACATTTAAGATAAGATAATAATGTTTGGGGAGATATGAATGCTGGGTGGGAAATGAATGATAGATAGTAGGACATTACGGCCGGCATGAACCCAGATACATCCTACTGTCTTCCATTCATTTCTTCCCAGTATTCTTCTTACATGTTCAGAAAGGAGTTTATTTGAGCTCAGATTCACTCATACCGTATGACTCTAGATCAGTGTTGCCCAACCCTTGAATCCTTGAAATAATTCTGGGTTGTACATTAGATAAACACACGGATTTCTCTGTCAACTGAAAGAAGACGATTCCTGTCTATGCTCTTGATACTGGTTAAATGAGACAAATGAAACAAAAATACATTTTTCATATGATTGGAGGAATTAGCCTTTGTATCACTTTCTTGCGGTACCCCCTAGTTGCCTTGGGGTTTTGGAGGACCCCAATTGATAAACCTGCTCTGATTAACGCATTAATCTGCTCCATACTAAACGCATTAATAACATTGTGTAAAAGGAACGTACCTCGAACACTGATTATGTAGGACAGACATAATATATGTTATGTAGCATTGTAAAAGCACTACTGTCACCCCTCTGTGCTGTCTCCTCACAGATCTAGCATAATATTTAATCCTACAACTTTCAGGTCTTTGTGAATTTGTTAGGTCGGTGAGATCTTCATTAGATATTTACATTAGATATTTCTACTACTGGTTTTCTACTGGCTGTCTTTGCAAGCATCTCAAGTGTCATGCCTTGAGATGCCACATGTGATGGTATCGATAGGAATTGAATTTCAAATCTGTTTTCTTTAGTAGCTAAAACATTCATTCGAATATCACTGACTATTTTCTGGGTGTCACTACTGTGTGTGTTCAGGCCAGGAGTGTACTCTGCGAGTCACAGTATACAAGTCCACTGCCTTTGTCTTTTAAAAAATCATTGGCAAGGTATATGCCTATATGGGACTAATAGAGCTAAAAACTCGGCAATGTGATGTCATAGTTGTCAGAATACGCCTGGGATATAGACGTATCTGGCAGCTCTCTCAAAACCCAAATGTCGAGTACACAAAGTGTCAACTTTGTGAAGGAAAAACATGCACTCACTTGAACATTATATTGTAGAATGTCCCATATTGACTGACTTTCGCCCTCCTGGGCTGAGGTATACTGAATCTGTAACTACTATACGAGTACTGGAACACTTGATATATTGAACTTGTACCCTAGATTAACCATGTAATGTAACTATATAACCTGAGCTTGTAAAAGCATCTTAATCACCTTCAGTGTTTAAGTTCTTAATTGCACACTAGTTAGTCAGCTATCTCACCCTGTCAGTAAAAGTGACAAATATATGTGTATGTATGTATGTGTATAAAGTATATGTGGAAGCCGATCAGAATACATTTCACCATTATAAATTCACATTAATGCATTTTCAAAATCTGTGTATCTAAGGCATGTAGCTTAGCCTGACATTTTAAAAGCACTACGATCACCTTCTGTGGTTGTTCAATAAATCTCTGAACTGTGTGTTTGACAAATCTCTCACCCTGTCTATGGAGGACAAGAAAATGTATATAATGCTAGTTAGCATTGCAAATGGGTGGCTACTTCTGTGGTAGAAAATAATAATAAAAAAAAACCTCTGTGGTTGATTGCTCAATAAATCAATATATATATGATGTCTTACAGATTCCGTAACCCTATCCATGGAGGACAGAATAAACTGTGTATGTATGGTGTTAGCATTGTAAATGTATGACCACATCTGTGGTAGCTCCTTGCGGTAATAGGCAATCACCATCTCCCCCCACCCCCTAGCCCCTCACCCTCCCTCCCTCCCTCGCCCGGCCATCTGGGGCTTCATGCAACTGTTTTCTACCCACCATCTTTGTTGCTGCGAGATTTTTTTTATATATATATATATATATATATATATATATATATAATATATATTATATATATATATATATATATATATATATATATATATGTAGTATATATATATATATATAATATACTTTTCTCTTTTCTCTTTCTCTCTCTTTCTCTTTTTTTCTCTTTCTTTCTCTTTTTTTTCTTTCTTTCTCTTTTTCTCTTTCTCTCTTTTTTCTCTTCTCTTTTTCCTCTTTTTTCTCTCTTTTTTCTCTTTCTCTTTTTCTCTTTTCTCTTCTGTTTAGCGTGTGTATGGATACCGTGTTTGCGATGTATGTGATCGTGTCCCACATACAAGACTCGCTCGTTTCCCAGGTTTAAGAATCGCTAACACTTCAGTGACTCTCTCCTTTTAACTTTTGACAGATTTTAAATAGAAAATGGGCACTAGATGAAGGACTTTCCTGATTTGATTTTGCACTGAAGGAAGACTTAGTCCATGATATTTTGTATTGCAAATATGAGTTTTGTTATCTTTAAGCGTGTGTTGGCATCTTAAAAAAAGAAAGTGCTTCCTTGATTTTAAATAAAGCATATTTTGATGTTCATATTACATTAACCATCACTTTCCAGTTTCTCGCTTCCATGAGATGGGTATAGGCACCTGGCGCCAGATTCACGTAGCAGCTACGCAAGCACTTACGAACCATGTTCAGCTTTTCTCAATCTTTGGCGGCTTTGTTTACAATTATTAAACAGTTAATGAGCTCCGAATCACCAGGAGGCTGTTTATAACAATAACAACAGTTGATTGGGAACTTTCATGCTCGTAAACTGTTTAATAAATGTAACCAAAGCCGTCAAAGATTGAGGAAAGATGTACACGTTCGTAAGTACTTGCGTAGCTGCTTAGTGAATCTGTCCCCTGGTCTTTGGTGGGTAGAAAGAAGCCGAATACCCAAGCTTAGCTCCATCCCCCCTTTCCCCTCATTTCACCCCCTTTCACCGATTTTATGGGGGTGGAGAGGTACCTGATTTCGAAGTTTAGCCCCCCCATAACCCCCCCCCTCCCCACTCTGCTGTTTACTCCAGCAAATGGTGGTATCAAAGCTGATATTATGGAACCATCAGTAGAGCAGCAGCGTCAACATTTAACTCCTGTAATGAGAACACATTTTACATGATGCAATTTGAATATTACAAATTTGTACATTAAAATCACGCATGTGAAAACAGTGGACATTTTTACATGTTTAGGTAATTGGAAGCATATTTGAATTGTATGTCTTGGGGAAGGTGAAGTTTGGGTTTAAGTGATAATGTCAGTTATAAATAACCAGATTGAAGTTATCTGATTATATATTCTTTATTTTTTGTTTGCTTTATGTTTGTAAATTAAATTCCAGGAGGCCTGGTCGATGACCGGGCCGCGGGGACGATAAGCCCCGGAAGCACCTCAAGGTATCCTCAAGGTATCCTCCTCTTTAATCCAAAACTTGAGTAAATATATTATCTCTGATCTAGCAAGCTGCACACTGTTACACTCCCTGGTTATGACTTGGCTCGTGCCTGACACACGAATAATGCCTAGGCTTTATTTTTACCTAGCAGTAAAATAGGTACCTGGGTGTTAGTCAGCTGTCACGGGCTGCTTCCTGGGGGTGGAGACCAGGTCGAGGACCGGGCCGCGGGGACACTAAAAAGCCCCGAAATCATCTCAAGATAACCTCAATATAGGCTTATCACGTTCTTATGCTCAAGAGTATGATTCCCAAAACCCTGTGAGATGCTGAAGAAGGCCCCAGTAAGATTATTATTATTATAATACAATTTATAATCGTATTGGCGTATGCCTTTCCATTGGAGACTTTCAGCGCCGTGGAGAGGGGGGGGGGACCTGCTGCCTGGGTAACAGCTTCTCCCCCATATCAACCTACCCTGGCTTTGCGCCCTGGAGAGGCCACTCCAGACCGACAACCAGAGCACAACTCCATAGTCTCCTGAGACTGATGGATGCCTACTACTACATCTTATTTCAAGATGGGCTTATTGATTACAATTGACTATATAAACACAGATGGACATAAATGTATAATCAGTATTATAAAGTACCAGACAGATTAAGCACACTACGGCTAGGAATACACATACTTAACTGACAATAGAGATGTTAACACCAAGATCTTACCTTTGCTACTGACGAGGTGGTGGTAAGCTCTCTACATGCGCGCCTCTGGCGGCTTTCACAGTTACCACACGTCAGATACATTCTCTAATCAAACATTCGAATGAACAAACATTATCTAAACTAAGTCGGGCCGGGCTTGGGGAGTAGAACTCCCAGAACCCCATCAAGCAGGTATATGTGGGCCTGCGGGGCGCCCCAAGCAACAGCCTGTTGGACGAAGCTCTCACAAGTCAAGCCTGGCCTCGAGCCGGGCTTGGGGAGTAGAACTCCCAGAACCCCATCAAGCAGGTGCACTTCAAATGAAACTAACCACTTCTAAACTGACACGATCATTCTAATATATAATGTTTAACACATTCTAATAATATAACTAAAAGTATAAACATTCTTAATTGGCTTAAATGAATATTAATTTAATAATGGTTCTACAAGGTGGCAAATCCCACTGGACACGTCTCTCTGCCTCACTCACACAGACCGCACGCGCATCAGACAGAAACATAACCTGTCCACTGATGGCAAGCCCCGACTTCCTCGTACACCATACACTATTCAGTATACATACACCATCATACAATACTATCATACATTCTACTACATTACCAAATACATCATTTATGTTATCTATGTATATGCAATTCTCTCTTACAAATGTTACTATCTGAGATGGGTGTATGAAGTATGTTCACTGTGAGATCCAGGTAATCTTGATCATTACCTGGACCCAGATTCACGAAGCAGTTACGCAAGTACTTACGAACGTGTACATCTTTCCTTAATCTTTGACGGCTTTGGTTACATTTATTAAACAGTTTACAAGCATGAAAACTTGCCAATCAACTGTTGTTATTGTTATAAACAGCCTCCTGGTGCTTCGGAGCTCATTAACTGTTTAATAATTGTAAACAAAGCCGCCAAAGATAGAGAAAAGATATACAGGTTCGTAAGTGTTTGCGTAACTTCTTCGTGAATCTGACCCCTGGGTCGTAACACACACGTGTATCACTTCATAAGGTATTGTAACATATTGAACAAGGCATCAGGCACTAGATTGCTTTGATTGTATCATGGTAATAGGATCAGTGATGTCTTATCAGTTAAGGTTATAAATGCTATCATGACGCATTACTGGCCATATATATTCATTCATACTATTTCACAGCAGCCAATACTGACGAGTTGCTGCATGTTTAAAACCTTTTCACTGACTATTTAGAAGTTCAGCGCTGATAAATAGTGTTTGTAGTATGTAGATGTGTGAACAGCGCTTTGTGTAAGCATCTTTTAAGTGTAATGAATTGTACGAAAACGTTAGCCTGTTAGACATTTCAAATAGTGAATGTTAGAAGGGTCAATAATATGCTTGAATATGACCTGGTAGAACAGTAGTGGAGTTTCCTTAAAGATCAATTACAACAGAAAATCGGATTATGTGCGATAAGTGTGTTATATAGAATATTAGTGTGTTGTAAGGAGCTTATCTTGAGATGATTTCGGGGCTTAGCTTCACCGCGGCCCGGTCCCCGACCAGGCCTCCTTTTTTGTTACACCCCCCCAGAAAGCAGCCCGTAGCAGTTGTCTAACTCAGATACCTATTTACTGCTAGGTGAACATAGGTATCAGGGTGAAAGAAACTGCCCATTTGTTTCCGCCTCCACCGGAGATCGAACCCGGAACCTTAGGACTGCGAATCCCAAGCGCTGTCCACTCAGCCGTCAGGCCCCGAAGAGGCAGATACATTCGTGATGTAAACAAATATATACATGTTGTACCTAGTAGCCAGAACACACTTCTCGCCTACTATGCAAGGTTCGATTTGCCTAAGAGGCCAAGTAATTTTCTTAATTTAAATAAACTAATTGGAAACAATTTATTGAAAATAATTACTATTATATTAATAACATAAATTATTGACTTAATTGTGTTAGTTTTAAGATATTAAGATAGGTTAGGTAAGGTTGGTTAGGTTCGGGCATATATTTACGTTAGTTTAACTCAAATTTAAAAAAAATTAACACGTAATAAAATGGATAGCTTTATCATTTCATAGGAATAAATATTGAAAAATATATAAATTCAGGAAAACTTGGTTTATTAGGCAAATCGGGCCTTGCACAGTAGGCCGAGTACGACGTTCTGGCTACTAGGTACAACATTATATATATATATATATATATATATATAATATATATATATTATATATATATATATATATATATATATTAATCCACCTGCTGAAATGATTGCACTTTTTAATAACACAAATATGTAGTGATGGACCAACAGTAAAGCATTTTGTTTCTATTTTTATAGTCTGGAAAATATAGCTAAAACACATAAATATTCTTAAGTCTAGTATAGCACATGTATGTACTATTAGGCCTAAGATAGCGTGTATTTAGGCCTAGAGTTGCTAGGAGAGGTTAGGTTAGGTCTTACATTTATGTTGCGGTTAAAATAAAGTTTCCAGTTTGGCTAAATTCATTAATGCAAATGTCCACTTTCTGGTGGTGCATCATAGTGGTACTTTCCACCACATAGTTACTGTAAGTACACACACAACTCACAATAACGTGATAGTTCATTTATTATGCACCCCATACCCATCCCGTGGGCGGTAGTGGAAAGGGTTACAGAGGCACATAATGGGCTCAGGGACTGCACAATTCATTTAGCTAAGCAAGTTACAATCTTCATGAGCTAGTTACAAAATTCAATATAAGTCGTCACATCAACAATGGGTTCGAGATCGACCACAAGTACAGGTTCTAAATTAAGCAACTGACATATGTGAGAGCTAGTGTCACAAGTGATATGTTTGTCCTGCACACCGCCCCCCATCAGTGGGCAGCGGTGGATAGGTTACACAGCTGCCCACTGGATGGGGGCGGTGTGCGGACAAAATATCATTGTGATATATCAATGAACAAATCCACAAGGGCCGTGATGAGGTTTCGAACCTACGCACGGGATCCTCATGAGGGCAGTAGCACTCTAGGTTGCAATTCTTTTTACCATGTTGTGGTACAGTTGACTAAGGCGCATCTGGACACATCTGTGCATAGATTCGAACCCTCATCACGGCCCTTGTGGATTTGTACAGTTCCGTAAGTATTTTCATTTAGAAAGATGGGTTGAGTTTAGCATACAGGTAAAAAGGTTTCTGTTGCATGATCAATTTCGATCAGCTGTCGCCATGGTTTTCAACGTAGTTTGCACGATATTAAATTGTCTAATTTGGTTTGGAAGTACTAGAAGTAAATGCTAAATTTATAATGGTATAATTACTACATTAATCTTTTAAGCTTGATCGTAAAGTTAAACATTAAAAATAACAAGATTGAAGCCATAAAATTTAAGCGTGTAAAAATCTTCTTGAACATTCACAGATTACTTTAATAGTAACAATTATAAAACTGATGATTTAAAAAGGCTGTGATCTTCCATGCAAAGTGGCAAAAAATACTTATGGATACGATTAAATGATGGGATTAAATCTTATCTCTCAGATTCGGTGTGCAGTAGAGCACACGCGTGTACTATTTCTTAAAATATACTTACATTGAAAAGGCTATTTTTGTTTTTTAGTTTGGGTTGAAGATAAAACAAGTTGTATTGAAATACTGCTTTGGTATGGTGAATGGTTTGGTTCTTANTTTCAGCCACGTTATTGTGACTCCTCGTCTGCGTTTCATAAAAGTTATCATAAATATATGTTCTATATCCAGCTATAAGTTTTTGTACATTCGTTAGTCAAACCTGCATTTGAAATGTTACTTGAATTTACACAAATCTACAAATTAATCTGTTGGATTAATTGATTGATCATTAAATGGGTTGTATATATTTAAGATTTTGTTGAAATTGGCTACCTCATAAAACTTAAATACGTAATAACTTTCCCTCTCCTATAGAATCCGGTGAGTTTAGCCTGATTTAAAATTTAATAATTTAAAATTATATTAGAAATTTTAGTTTGAAGCTTCCTGTGTTGCAAGCCGTAATGTGCTAAATAAGTTATGTATTAATTTTTTTAAGAGGTTACAGAGTGACAGTAAACTAAAAAATCTTGTCTTAGCACAGTCAGAGTTTATTCTTATTCTTTATATCGAGCAGATAAGCTCTCAAACCACAACTTGGCGATTTCCTTTGCTGATAAAGCAGCCATGAGAATTGCTTCAGTAATAGTCACTGAAAAACGATAATCGAATACCAAAAGAATAATCTTTCAGTGGACAAGAGAAAACTTGTTCAGTACTAGTATGACAGTATGTACAATTGACTATTGAATATCGATGCAAAACTCGGTGTGATCTTTTTATAGAATAGAACTAATACAGCACCTGTCGTTCATATAGCTCTATTATATTATGTTGACCAAAATACACTAGAAGGTGAAGGGACGACGACGTTTCGGTCCGTCCTGGACCATTCTCACAATCGACTTGGGAATAGCCCAGGACGACCGAAACGTCGTCGTCCCTTCACCTTCTAGTGTGGTGGTCTGGTCAACATATTTCAGCCACGTTATTGTGACTCCTCTATTAGTTTGTGGACATAATAGGCTAGATTGAAAGACTTAAAAAGGTTGGATTGAGAGACTTAAAAAATTATGGATGCCATACCAGTGATTAAGCGTCTTTTGTCTCAAGTTAGACTGGTTGGCACAGCTTCGGCGTCGCTTTTTTGCAGGGTGACGTTCGATTCCAATAGTTGAAGTGGCTAGGCAAAGTTCCTTCAGTCCATCTTCATATCTAAGTCTGGCTTCGTGTTTCTCTTAAGTGAAACATAGTCATTCTGGCTACTGCTTTCTCCTGATAATATCGCCTCTTCCCCTTCATGGCAGCTGAGATAACCGTGCCAGAAGGCAAAATATATCCTATCTTGCAGAAATTTTTAAGGACATGTATCTATCTATCTATCTAGATATGTATCTATCTATCAATCTCTATATGATTGTCTAGTCAGGTCTCTGATTTGCACAATTAAAATAATTATGGTGGAAGTGTAGAATAATCCATGTGAATAATAAGGGCTAAATTAGCACTATTATAGGGCACTAATAATATATGTATATATAAATAATATAAAATATACAGTATTACGAACAGCAGCTAGAGTAAAATAAAATATTGCTGTAACGATACACGGACAGTGACTAATGACTCCTGTTAGCAGGCAGAGCTCTTTCCATTCCCATAGCTTATGGTAAGCCTTACGCACTAGTATTTTTCCTGGCGTATGACGCACCAATTCATTAACAACCTGGTACCCAATTACTGCAGGGTGAACAGGGGCGTGCAGTTAAAAGATTGGCAACCAGATAATCTTTCGTCCTTCCACCGTAATTACCCCTCCCCCATCCTCACCTTGCTCTACTTTAACACCATTCTGCCAACTACCACAATCGCCCCTTCAATTGTCTGTGCATCCCAGCCAAGCAACCATTTGAATGCTACAGCAATACCACCTCCAACTGTACCATATGCTCGCGGCTACACAAACACCCACTTAAATCGTAATCATATCAAACCACCACCAATAATACAATCCTCACAAACATACTCCTACCTCCCAACACACACACATACCCAACTCTCACAACTCCACCCATGCTCCACCTCCCCCTCACTACACTAGCATACCAAACTCTCACACAACTCCACCCACACCCATGCTCCACCTCCCCTCACTAACTAGCATACCAAACTCTCACACAACTCCACCCACACCCATGCATCACTTCCCCTCACTACACTAGCATACCCAACTCTCACACAATCCACCCACACCATGCACCACCACCTTCCCCTCACTACACTAGCATACCAACTCTCACACAACTCCACCACACCCATGCATCACTTCCCCCTCACTACACTAGCATACCCACTCTCACACAATCCACCCACACCCATGCACCACCACCTTCCCCTCACTACACTAGCATACCAAACTCTCACACAACTCCACCCACACCCATGCTCCACCTCCCCCTCACTACACTAGCATACCCAACTCACACACAACGCCACCCACACCCTTGCTCCACCTCCCTCTCACTACACTAGCATACCAAACTCTCACAAATGCCAAATATGTCACATACTCAACCCTTCAGCCGGCAGACCACCCACACTCCTTCTCCCCTTGTTGTGCGTGTGTATTTAATAGGTATATATATACTGAAGGGGGAGACATTTATATTTTTAAGATTATACTCTACATGATGTTCTTAGTATCGTGAAATATACTTGGAATAATATTTCGCCATGTCCACCTTTGGCTACAAATAGCATGATTTTGATGGTTAAGATAGTTGAGACACCGATTGTATTTCTACACGTCAAGAGAAAGGGCCGTGGAGAATATACAGTATTTACGTGTGCTAAATGTGGACAAGTCAGCAGGTGGTTGTATTTTGTTGTCTTAACTGGTGGAAGCTAGCACTTTAAACGTGGTTCTTGGACTTCCAACCAATATTGTAAACAGGTCTTAATTCAACGTAATAAAACCGCCTTACCTCGAGCTAACCCAACTTTTGCATAAATCTACAAGATATGTAATAAATTAAAATTTTAGAAAAGACCTACTTTATTGCACTATTCACTATGAAAAATTCATTGCCGGCTTGTTGTGTGTATTAGCTAAATAGTAACTTATGAACGTCGGTTGTAATTAGTGCTTGTACTGTGGCCTCTTATTGATCACTCGTATCCCATGGGTGTTTACTGAAGCCGTTCCTGCGTGATGGAATTACCAGTGAGAATGTCGTGTCAAGTTCTGAGAACGGTCTTTTTTTTAATCCATTTTGTATTGTATATTTTATATTCCTTTGTCTGTTGTTTTGTCCATGTTATTTCTTCTACTGTATTCTGTCATCCCTGTTTGAACAAACCCTTATTGTCTGCAACATTAGTATTGGACTTGATCATCATCATATCCATCCATTGACAACATGTTTGTGCAAATTTTTCGTCAATGAGGAGCTGTTGACAGCACTGCTCAGTTTTATTTAATTTACTGTCGGGTACGTAGCCTCGCTAGCAGTTGTCTTATTGTCATGGAATGAAACATTGTTTTCAGGGGCCAGATTCACGAATCAGTACGCAAACACTTACGAACCTGTCCATCTTTTTCAATCTTTGACGGCTTTGTTTACAAGTATTAAACAGTAAATGAGCTCCGAAGCACCAGGAGGCTGTTTATAACAATAACAACAGTTGATTGGGAAATTTTCATGCTTGTAAACTGTTTAAATGTTACCAAAGCCGTCAAAGATTGAGGAAAGATGTACACGTTCGTAAGTGCTTGCGTAACTGCTTCATGAATCCGGGTCCAGATTTGTAATACCGTGTTCCTATATTAAATACTGAGCTGTATGAATTGATTTTAACCTTTGTGCAAGTCTTCCTTTTAAGAACTTTAATGCCTTGTACTCCAGTTGTTCTGGTACACTATTTTATTTTACGAATTTTTAATGAAACTTTTTGACAATAAGGTGCTCGGATCCTGCGGCATTGACAGTCGACATGTTGGGTGTTTAATTAGAAGCTTTATAAACAGCATTATTTTCCGTGCGGAGCAGGTGGAAGGTATATTGAGCGAGTATCATGTTGGCAAAGGTCATACTGGCAGGAGTCACTGTTGGTTGTGGTGTGAAAATCTCGATATGTTGCCAAATGTATCAAGGTTGTGATATGATGTGTTAAGGCTGTTTGATAGGTAAGCTTTTCATATCAAGCTCGCATAGACCTTGACGGTTGTGGTGGTAATGAAGTCTGTAGGTTGCCGTGGGGAAGCGTGTGAAGAAAGTAGTAAGTTTGTTGTAGTGTGGTGGCGTCAAGTTGTTACCATGACAACCAACGCGTCACGTTTCCCCCCCCCCCCTTACCCCAAAGGCATGGTCAATGGCATGATGCACGCGACGTTAAACTCCAACATCAATTTCATATTAAACCTGGAACCGGCGAAGGGAGTTTTTCTATTTTTTAATGCTGGTTCATGACAGAGGCAGAGCCTTTGCACTAATTTTCCTGAAAGAAAACTACCAGCTGGTGCAGGGAACTATGATGGTGGGCGTGCCTGATGCATTCCGTTGCTACGAGTAATTAAGAGTACACTAAACTCTGTAACATATAGCTGTTGAAGACTTGCAGTCAGAATTTATTTGACGTAGATTTTTGTAACAGTTTGGTTATAAGTACAGGAAGTGTGAGGCTCATTCATTGGCGGTGATTTATTTCACGTTTAACTTTGAAGTTAATTTAAATTTATTCAAGTTTATCCTTATAATTTACCGGGTATGTATATGTTTTTAATGTATATAAAATACCCTCACCTCCCCACAAAGTTGCTACTAGAATGGTAGGCTACCAGAAATAAGTTAGTTATTAAAACATAGATATAATTAAACGGAACTAGAGAAGAATGAAGGGAAATATAATCACTACATTTAAAGTATTGAGAGGAATTACTTAGGTAAACGAGGATAGCCTATTTATTGTGAGGATGCGCAATGCGATGACAAATGGAAACTGCGGACACACATTATAGAAATTTCAGGCACATATTCATTCAGGATGTAAAAGAATGTCATCCACAACTACAAGAGATGTGGATGGAGTCGCTCATTCAGCCCCATTCATCCAAGAGGCTGGGTGAATGACTGTTCAAGATATGCGATATCCCGTAGGTACAGTTCGATGACAAATTCGCGTGTAAAAATTGATGCCATGTATGCGTATGCGATTTCTAATTGGAAACAATACGTCATAGGCTAGTTTATTTTCATAATCTTTGCTTCGACGGGAATAGTTGTGGATACTATGTGTGCAGCCGGCCATCTTGTGAGATGGTACTGCCACTGCCGGCTGCTGCCTCATATATTGCCATCACCGCCTCGTTGAAGTTGGCACCAGGCGTTGCCAGTGTACCGATGGCATCAGCCTTGTCAGCACCTGGTGCTTTAGCTTATACTCTAAATATGTGCTTGTACATAACGTGAATAATCTACAGCACAAGTAAATCGCATTAACACAAGTATCAATGAGAAAATCAGTGCTGGGGAATATATCCAGTGTGGTGGTTCGTATCCTCCTGGCAACTGCTGATTTTCTCGCGAATAATCAACTTTACTTGCATGTTGGTGCAAATCCTTCAGCAGCTAATAATGCTGTTCAAACTGTCACTACTTGTTTATCAAATAAAAGCAATAACTGGGACAGTAGGTGTTTAATATTTTATGGATGAGTTATACTGTGGAGGATTGACTATTGGGTGCTGGTGCAGTATGATGTCTGCTCTTTATTATAAGGCAAACATGTATATGATTACATCCTATAGTATCTATCGTATACAAACATGTTTAAGATGTTGACCAGACCACACACTAGAAGGTGAAGGGACGACGACGTTTCGGCCCGTCCTGGACCATTCTCAAGTCGATTGTCACAAGCCATTCTCAAGTCACAATTGACTTGAGAATGGTCCAGGACGGGCCGAAACGTCGTCGTCCCTTCACCTTCTAGTGTGTGGTCTGGTCAACATACTTTAGCCACGTTATTGTGACTCATCGCCTGCATGTTTAAGATGCTTTTGATATCCCCTTTGTCATGAGGAAACTGACTTAAATAGTTTCACTAGTTTCTCTATCTGCTATTTCACCCTGCCAGAGTAAAAGAGACAAATGTATGTGTTTATATATATGTATGTATGTATATGTGTGTGTATGTATGTGTATAAAGTATATGTGGAAGCTGATCAGAATTACATTTCTCCTTTATAAATGCCCATTAATGACACTATGTAAGACACATCAAACACTTTATGTAGCATACATAAATCTGTGTATGTAGCTTAGCCTAGCATTTTAAAAGCACTACAATCACTTTCTGTGGTTGATTGTTCAATTAATCCCTGAACTGTATCTTTGACAAATCTCTCGCCCTGTCCATGGAGGACAGAAGAAAATGTATATATGCTGATTAGCATTGTAAATGTGTGGCCACGTCTGTGGTAGAAAATAATAATAATAAAAAAAGTTTAATGCAACAATTAAATTTAGTTAGGCTGTATTTGTGACATTAGGCTAGCAAAATAAATTATTACTAGCGAGCGCATTTCCACTTAAATTTGTTTCTTTTCTTAAAGATTGTGAGGAGGACAGCTGTGACACTACTACTACCACCACTATAAAGTTTTGAAGAGCACCAACTTCTGAACCATATCCCTGGAGTGGCATAAAGTACCAATTCAGACAAAAGGAGTCGAAGAGCAGCAGCCGCATCGGTGCCAAGTGATAGCCGGGCAGGACCCAGCATTTAACGGGTGAGTGTTCATTGGTGATGTACTGAGTACTTTGTGTAATTACCTAAGTGTAAGTTACAGGATGAGAGCTACACTCGTGGTGTCCCGTCTTCCCAGCACTCTTTGTCATTGTGTGTGCACAATCCTAGCACAAGGGTGGATTGCTGAAAGCTTCAAGTTTGTTTTTGGTATATTAATTCATTCTGCTATAAACCATTTCTAGGTGATGGAAGAAACTGTCTTCAGCATCATTATGATAATTAAATGTCTATTAACAATAAAGGGAGTCACGATTTATATCTCCTGCCTGTTATCCTAGCTCAGTAAATGGTTGAACTACAGTGAACTTGGTTATAATGTGGGTGGGGACAACGCGCCATAGTATCGAACACACTCCTCGTTTCGCCAGCAATTTCGACCAGGTTCCAGTCGTGGAAGGTTGACTGGACACCAGTCTTATTGTTGATCATATATTCATTCTACAGAAATAGAGGATCTGGATGTGTATCCATTGACTGGTCGCGTTTCAGAAAAAAAACATGAGCTATAGGAACGGAAAGGGCTTAAGGCTGCTAACAGGAGTCAGAAGTTCGTCTGTTCCCGTACTCGCTAGTGTGGCCGGGGGGGGGGGGGTGTGCAGGCCTGCCTACAGAACAGTACTTGCACTGTAAATAGAATTTTGTATTGTGAGAACAGATTGCTGTAACGAACGTAACTATTGTAGGAACGATGGGCTCCCGGGTTATAAAGATGTCGATGGAAAACCAAATTTTCAAAGAGGGGTCCAGTTGCTACGCTATAGAGAGTTCTTGGGTCAACACTGGTAGTAATAGGTTTACTCGCAAACTAATATGTACTCACCTAGTGTGACCAACCACTTGGGCTGGACGGTAGACCGACAGTCTCTCTACATGCAGGTTGGCGTTCAATCCCCGACCGTCCAAGTGGTTGGGCACCATTTTTTTTTCCACCCGTCCCATCCCAAATCCTTATGCTGACCCCTTCCAAGTGCTGTATAGTCGTAATGGCTTGGCGCTTTCCCCCTGATAATTCCCTCCCTCACCTAGTTGTGCTTGTAGGGGTTGAGCTTTGGCTCTTTGGTTCCGCCTCTCTACCGTCAATCTACTGGTGTACAGATTCCAGAGCTTCTCAAGCTCCATATAAGTGAGCTGGAAATAGTTAATTGGAGCTGAATACAATACTATTAACTTATGGTGCAATAGCTGTTTTATCTGTAGTACAGAGAATACAGTTACGGGGCAGGTTGAAGACAGCTTATTAATTGAAAATCTGTTGTATTCTATACATATTTGTAACTAATGGTTTCAAGCAAAATAATAAATAAATTTTCATTTATTTCCTATTCACGAAGAGGGTAAGATGCTCTCAAGGATAAACATTCGAGGGTCGCAGAAATGTTGTACAAATGACCGGGACACTGAGAGGAGGAGGATGCTTGACCGTCTTGGCTTACAGAATGTTTGTGGTCCCATTACCTTGCATTGTATCGCTTGCAATTGGCCTATAAAGAGCGAATAATAGCTAGGGTTGAATTGGCTGGACAAGGCAGTGAATTGACCATGAATGCCTCCAAAATGACAGCTCGGCAAAGTGGTAGGAGTAGTTAGTCGTCTGGCGACCGACCGTCAAGCCAAAGGAGACGCCTGGGAATGTTTATGTCCTCTTTTCAGTTTGTTGATGGCCACTATACACCAAGAACTGTCCAGTTTGTTGCATGTACGTGTTTCTTGGTGGGTGACTTGGTGTGATCAAGAGACTTTTAAGGTAATTCTTCCTTGGTATGGTCCAGCAGAATGATCTTCGGAAGCTGTGCAGTGGAAGGAAATGTAACAGTTTGAGTCATCATTTTCAAGTGATAAATTTACTTTGGAGACAATCGTGTACATCAGTTTTGATGTTTGCTTCAAGAGCCTTCTAAATTTTACAAATAATTACAATGAATGAAAATGTGTCATAATTGGAATTTACAGGCTCATTAAGTGATTTAAAATTTTGAGAAAGGGTCAGGACTATAGTTAATGCAACCAAACACACATTATGCAGTGTTCAAGAACAAAGATACACGGATCAAGCTGATGTCTTAAAGATGTGGACTTAGACAGGCGGTTCGTCCTAAACTTTGAAAGACGTGCTTTAATAATTACAATCACAGCTCTCATAATATACGAAGCCTCACACATTGTGACCCCCCTTTCTAGTTTTGCGGCTAACTCACGAAAGCCGTTTCATATTGAAAAAGTTGTATGCAAAATACTAGGTTCAGAACCTCATTAACAATGTTCTAGTGTGCCGGATTTAATTAGAGATTGCAGTTTTTTAATTAAATAGAAAACTTAAAAAAGAAATAGTACTCTGGAGGCAAGGTAGAGTTTGATATTATAAATTCCATCTCACCAACCATCTATCATCACCGCACCAATTATATTGATGCCACAAAATTCTAAGCCTTTGTCGAGGGAGTGCAGGCCTAATTGCTGGACATGTTAGGTCAGCTGCTCTCTCCACTCCATTCCTGGTGCTCCGTTGCTAATATGAATCACATTTATGTATTGTTAGGAGGGCGTCATGATCCCGTCCAATTTCCCTATTGTGTAGAGAGGCAGCCACCTGAAAAAGAATTAAGGATATGAATCACATTTATGTATTTGTAGGAGGGCGTCATGATCCGTCCAATTTCCCTATTTGTGTAGAGAGGCAGCCACTGAAAAAGAATTAAGGATATGAATCNAGTCAGTAATTCATGTTCTTATATAATAATAATAATAATAATAATTGGAATGAACCCAATTTGAAGATAGTTATTTATAAATAGTACTGTATTTATAGATAAAGGCAAGTGGTGCCTTGTATACTGGGCCAAGTAGTGTTCTGGCTATTAGGTACGACATATATATCATATAGGTTGTAAATGAAGTTTAACAGGAGTATGTAAATTTGGCATGTGAATACC
>WNGS01109749.1:2319487-2322489 GCA_020271785.1 Procambarus virginalis
GGGTTCTGAGAGAGTGTGCACCTGAGCTCAGCATTCCACTTCAGCTGATTTTTCAGGCATCCCTGTTTACAGGAGTTGTAGCTGATGTGTGGAAAAAGGCTAACATAGTTCCAATCTACAAAAGTGGAAGCAGGGAAGACCCCCTTAATTATAGACCTGTATCATTGACAAGTGTAATAGTCAAAATATTGGAAAAAATAATTAAAACTAAATGGGTAGAACACCTGGAGAGAAATGATATAATATCAGACCGACAGTATGGTTTTCGATCTGGAAGATCCTGTGTAACGAACTTACTCAGTTTTTATGATCGAGCAACAGAGATTTTACAGGAAAGAGATGGTTGGGTTGACTGCATCTATCTGGACCTAAAAAAGGCTTTCGACAGAGTTCCCCATAAGAGGTTGTTCTGGAAACTGGAACATATTGGAGGGGTGACGGGTAAGCTACTAACATGGATGAAAAATTTCCTAACTGACAGAAAAATGAGGGCCGTAATCAGAGGCAAGGTATCGGATTGGAGGAATGTCACGAGTGGAGTACCACAGGGTTCAGTTCTTGCACCGGTAATGTTCATTGTCTACATAAACGATCTACCAGAGGGATTACAGAATTACATGAACATGTTTGCTGATGATGCTAAGATAATAGGGAAGATAAGAAACCTAGATGATTGTCATGCCCTTCAAGAAGACCTGGACAAAATAAGTATTTGGAGCAACACTTGGCAAATGGAATTTAATGTGAATAAATGCCATGTTATGGAATGTGGAATTGGTGAACATAGACCCCACACAACCTATAAATTATGTGAGAAATCTTTAAAGAATTCTGATAAAGAAAGGGATCTAGGGGTGGTTTAGATAGAAAACTGTCACCTGAGGACCACATCAAGAACATTGTGCGAGGAGCCTATGCTACACTTTCTAACCTAAGAATTGCTTTTAAATACATGGATGGAGAAATACTAAAGAAATTGTTCACGACTTTTATTAGACCAAAGCTGGAATATGCAGCGGTTGTATGGTGCCCTTATCTTAAGAAGCACATCAACAAACTGGAAAAGGTGCAACGACATGCCACTAAGTGGCTCCCAGAAATGAAGGACAAGAGCTATGAGGAGAGGTTAGAGGCATTAAATATGCAAAAACTAGAAGATAGAAGAAAAGAGGCGATATGATCACTACGTACAAAATAGTAACAGGAATTGATAAAATCGACAGGGAAGATTTCCTGAGACCTGGAACTTCAAGAACAAGAGGTCATAGATTTAAACTAGCTAAACACAGATGCCGAAGAAACGTAAGAAAATTCACCTTCGCAAATAGAGTGGTAGACGGTTGGAACAAGTTAAGTGAGAAGGTGGTGGAGGCCAAAACCGTCAGTAGTTTCAAAGCGTTATATGACAAAGAGTGCTGGGAAGACGGGACACCACGAGCGTAGCTCTCATCCTGTAACTACACTTAGGTAATTACACTTAGGTAATTACACACACACACACACCACACACACACACACACACACACACACACACACACACACACACACACACACCACACACACACCAGGA
This sequence comes from Procambarus virginalis, assembly GCA_020271785.1. Lineage (NCBI taxonomy): Eukaryota > Metazoa > Arthropoda > Malacostraca > Decapoda > Cambaridae > Procambarus > Procambarus virginalis. The sequence continues at coordinate 2,321,058 of WNGS01109749.1, forward strand.
AGCAGCCCGTGACAGCTGACTAACTCCCAGGTACCTATTTACTGCTCGGTAACAGGAACATTCAGGGTGAAAGAAACTTTGCCCATTTGTTTCTTTTGATTCAATACGTATATGTGTTACTTTCTGATATCTTAAGAAGGTCGTGACAGTGGAAGTAAATAGGCCAAATAGGAGCCAGCAACTAGCACATCCTTCTTGAGGTTATCTTGAGATGATTTCGGGGCTTTTAGTGTCCCCGCGGCCCGGTCCTCGACCAGGCCTCCATCCCCAGGAAGCAGCCCGTGACAGCTGACTAACACCCAGGTACCTATTTTACTGCTAGGTAACAGGGGCATAGGGTGAAAGAAACTCTGCCCATTGTTTCTCTCCGGCGCCCGGGATCGAACCCAGGACCACAGGATCACAAGTCCAGCGTGCTGTCCGCTCGGCCGACCGGCTCCTTCAGTCTTGAATTTCCACAACCGGCTCACTATTTAAAATGGTCACGGGATGCCTGCTTCTGAATATTGTGGAATCATCTTCCAACAGCATTTCTAAGCAAATTCACAAGGGCCGTGACGAAGATTCGAACCTGCGTCCGGGAGCATCTCGGACACTGCCTAAATCGACTGAGCTACGACAGGGTTAGGCAGTGTCTGGATGCTCCCGGACGCAGGTTCGAATCCTCATCACGGCCCTTGTGGATTTGTTCATTTGATGCATCACGTTAGTGTGATTTCTGTGTGTGATTTCTAAGCAAATTTCACTATTTCAAACTATTTTTGAGAAGCATAAGACTACGTATAAAACTCGTTACATTGATCCCAACTCGCACACTAATCACATGTATGCATATAAGCCACAAATTAGAAAATGGTAGTGGCTCACGAATGTGACATACTGTCCCATTTTCTGTTTTGGGTCCTCTGGTAGGTTAGGTTCCGGCACTTTTAGTACAACAGTTTCTTGACGTTGGCAAACTTTAGGAGGATGGGGTGAATAAACTCTCACCTTGCTTGGGCCCACCACCTCCTTTCAAATAAAGCTCTTACGTTCATAGACAATCGTTAGATATAGAAGACATGTTAAATGTATATTATTATTATTATTATTATTAATACCAGCTGTTGAATTTTCTGTAATAAGGAATAAAGCCCTCTATGCTGTTTATGTTCATATATTATTATTAACATCTTTATTGACAAAATTAATTACAATTTTGCCTAATCTGAGGATTTTGATAGTCTTATTAAAGTGAGGATAAAGCTGGTATTCACTGTCACGCAGGACAGAGGGTCATACACACGACAATAGGTCTAAACTGTAGGCTGAAGCACATATATATCATGGTTACAATCAGTTGACCTACATTGCATTTTTAGCACCGGAAGAACTTCCACAAACATCATGGTGTATGTCCAAGGCATAAGCCGAGGTCTTCAATTAACATAAC
>WNGS01109749.1:2341720-2366720 GCA_020271785.1 Procambarus virginalis
CACCAAGCTAAATTGCTCTGCAAACAGCTTATGTACTCGCGCAAGGAAAAACTATTTAAATTTGTAATTACATGAAAATGTAAACAGAGAAAAAACATGCTTACACTGTATGAAAAATAATATTCATTACAAGCTAGTATGTGTATACCATATACGTACCATAATTGTAAGATAGCCTGATAGCACGATAGCTACTCGCTTACCCGGACCGAGTCTCCAGTGGTAAAAAAAAAAACCCGACCGGGTTAAAAAAGAGAAATTGCTTCAATATGAGCCAAATTACAGCGTTATTTTTATTTCATATTTAAACTATGATTTTTTATGTATTGAGGGTAAATAGATAAAAAACCCACCCGGGCGAATTGGGTTTAAAAAAAATTAATAATGGGTATTTTTTTTATCATCATCATCCACCTCGCAAGTTGAATTAGTAGCAATAATGGTACCATTCAAAATTACTGAAAACAGTAGTAGACAACTCAATGTCTTTCTGACTATTTCCTCACTACTAGCATTAAATAGCTTACAATTAAATAATAACGTGCTCGTTTCTGAAGTCAGACAACGATATACTGACTGATTGATTGGATGAAGATTAAGCCACCCAAAAGATGGCACGGGCATGAATAGCCCGTAAATTGTGGCTTAATTGAGCCATTACCAGTACGGGTATCAAGAGCTGATACTATAGATCTGTGGAGGTGCGACTGCACCCTACGTGACGGGAGATGTCTCCCGTGAACGATATACATGCCATATTATAGAAATAAATAAATATATATTATAGAAATATATATTATATATATATATATTATATATATATATATATATGTGTACCTAGTAGCCGAGAACGCACTATCTCATGCCACTATGCAACGTCCCAATTGCCTAAGAAGCCAAGTTTCCTGAATTTATATATTTTCAATTTTTTTACTATGAAATGATAAAATCTTCCATTTCTTATGTATGAGGTCAAGTATTTTAATTGAGTTAAAACTAACGTAGTATATGACCGACCTAACCAACTACCTAACCTAACTAACTATATCTTAATATATATTGTATAGATTCCGAAGTAGGTTAGGTATAGGTATTTGTGAAAAAACATTAATTCATGAAAACTGAAGATGTCATTACGGCTAATAGGTAATGGGCCTTGCATAGTAGGCGAGAAGTGCGTCTGGCTACTAGGATACGACATATAATCATATAATATATATATACATACAGTACATACATACATATATTTTACACTCAAAGATATATACAAGATTACATATTTTAATATGCATGCATACTACTAAATAAGGAGTCAAAGTAAAAATGTTGTGGATCCCCTCTCACATGGACTGCAGGAACATGATTAAAGTTTCGATGCCCTTGCTAAACTTGCAATAAATAAAGCGATTGAAGGTAACCTTGAGGTATCAAATAGATCCATTAAATGTGCCATCAGGCGAAAGCTCTTAGATGAATTTGAAGTAGAAATAGTGAAAACAGGAACCACCAGATCAACCGAGAAACAATAAAATGTGTCAAAACTTCTGTATGGGGCAAGTAACAACACAATCAGACGACGACTAACAGACGAGGTCACAGCTCGTACACGAGTTGGCTACATGTATCTCAAGACAGTTCGGCATGTATATGGATCCAGACGAAGTAAATTGTAGTTTGGGACAGAGACAAACACACTACATTGAGTATTGCATCTTAGACTAAGAAAATGAACCAAGGATAACCCGACCGTAGCTTGAAATTACAAACCATTACACAAAACATAAATCTGAAATCCTTGCACTGTATCCACGTTTCGCTTCTAGTAGATAAAATTACATGATGTTAGGAATAGGCAGTGTAGTGTGAAAACTATTAATAATAGCAAAAGCTCCAATATAATCTTGTAATATCCCATACCTAAATATTTTATGTATTAGAAAAAGAGCCTACCCTCAATGTAAATATTACTAATGTAAATATAAATATTGTATGGGGGTGTTTTTTGTGTTAGTAGCTGTTCATCATTAAAAGGTGTGCAAAACAGATACAATTGTTAAATGTTAAAATCGCTATAAGGTCTGAACAAGACTTTTTACACTATCACTCACAGGATGAGTATGGAGGTGAACAATAAACTAGAGGCCTCTGGCGGTGTCAAAAGTCCCCTTGAACCAAAGTATGAGTCTCACAGCTCTACTTTTGTCAATATTTCAACTTTCAAATACTGACTACTATTTCAAGTTGCTCAATAAAGTTAAGGTACAATTTGCAGAATACAAATTAACGAACAGAGGCGATAGTCAGAAAATTATTTTTAGCATTATTATATAATGATATCAAGTTAGTACTGAGTCAAGGATATCGGGAGAGGGGGGTGGAGGGGGGAGGGTGATAGGGGGGAGGGTGATGGGGGGCATGGCCCCTCATTACTTAGGAGGTGCATGACAGTAGCACATTTATGTACCCGTACTATATATTTCCAGGCAGCAACTGCAGAGTAGGGACACGAAATAAATTCATACAAGTTTCAATACATAAAAAAATTACTGGTTGTGTTCACGATGTCAAGCCCCGTGTGTTGTGTGTGTGTATGTGTATGTGTATGGTGTATGTGTACATGTGTGTTCGTGTGTGTATATATGTGTATATATGTGTATATATGTGTATATATGTGTATATATGTGTATATATGTGTATATATGTGTATATATGTGTGTGTGTGTGTGTGGTGTGTGTGTGTGTGTGTGTGTGTGTGTGTGTGTGTGGTTGTGTGTGTGTGGTGTGTGTGTGTGTGTGTGTGTGTGTGTGTGTGTGGTGTGTGTGGGTGTGTGTGTGTGTGTGTGTGGTGTGGTGGTGTGTTGTGTGTGTGTGTGTGTGTGTGTGTGTGTGTGTGTGGTGTGTGTGGTGTGGTGTGTGTGTGTGTGTGTGTGTGGTGGTGTGTGTGTGTGGTGTGTGTGTGTGTGTGTGTGTGTGTGTGTGTGGTGTGTGTGTGTGTGTGTTGTGTGTGTGGGTGTGTGTGTGTGTGGTGTGTGTGTGGTGTGTGTGGTGTGTGTGGTGTGTGTGGTTGTGTTATACACTGTGTGCGATGGTTTTACAATCTGAATACTTTAACCCTAATTCAAAGTAAATACATCCTTCAATTGTTAATATCACCGTTAATACTTAATATTCCAGCGCCACAAGCCTAATAATGTAACGGAAAGGATACACACGTTTATCTCCTTTCCCCCCTCTCCCGCAGTGAACTAAAATAATATTAAACTATATTGCTTGTCAGAGAATTGTTCTTTATGCACAAAAAATCACTAGAATGAAGAAAGGATACATCAAACTCCATAGTTATACCTGCTTGATGGGGTTCTGGGAGTTGTTCTACTTTACTCCCCAAGCCCGGCCCGAGGCCAGGCTTGACTTGTGAGAGTTTGGGTCCACCAGGCTGTTGCTGGGAGCGGCCCGCAGGCCCACATATACCTGGTTGATGGGGTTCTGGGAGTTCTTCTACTCCCCAAGCTTGAGAATTTGGTCCACCAGGCTTGACTTGTGAGAGTTTGGTCCACCAGGCTGTTGCTTGGAGCGGCCCGCAGGCCCACAATATACCTGCTTGATGGGTTCTGGGAGTTGTTCTACTTTACTCCCCAAGCCCGGCCCGAGGCCAGGCTTGACTTGTGAGAGTTTGGTCCACCAGGCTGTTGCTTGGAGCGGCCCGCAGGCCCACATATACCTGCTTGATGGGGGTTCTGGGAGTTGTTCTACTTTACTCCCCAAGCCCGGCCCGAGGCCAGGCTTGACTTGTGAGGAGCTTGGTCCACCAGGCTGTTGCTTGGAGCGGCCCGCAGGCCCACATACCCATCACAGCCCGGTTAGTCCGGCACTTTAAAAAAAAAAAAAGTCTACTTTTCTCTTGAAAGTTCTCGTTGCAACCTTACCTGAAGCCTAAACCACTTGCATCAAGCTTAGCTCACCTGCAAGACAAAATCAATAATCAGAAAACAGATAAGTCATATATTTCGTCTCTGGAAGATATCCTAAAGCATTAGTATATGATCAATGTGAACAGTAAAATGATATTTAAATATCAGCGAAAGCGTTCATAATGCCTCTATAGCAGCTTTTAAACGAGCTGTGCTAAATTCCTGCGACACCTGAGGCCAGCCCCCCACCACAATTGGGGTCAGTCCCCTCACCACAGTTGGGGTCAATCCCCCACCCACAGTTGGGGTCAGTCCCCCCACCACAGTTGAGGCCAGTCCCCCACCACGTTGAGGCCAGTCCCCCACCACAGTTGGGGCCAGTCCCCCACCACAGTTGAGGCCAGTCCCCCACCACAGTTGAGGCCAGTCCCCCACCACAGTTGAGGCCAGTCACCCCACCACAGTTGGGTCAGTCCCCCCACCACAGTTGAGGCCAGTCCCCCACCACAGTTGAGGCCAGTCCCCCACCACAGTTGAGGCCAGTCCCCCACCACAGTTGAGGCCAGTCCCCACCACAGTTGAGGCCAGTCCCCCACCACAGTTGAGGCCAGTCCCCCCACCACAGTTGAGGCCAGTCCCCCACCACAGTTGAGGCCAGTCCCCCCACCACAGTTGAGGCCAGTCCCCACCACAGTTGAGGCCAGTCCCCCACCACAGTTGAGGCCAGTCCCCCACCACAGTTGAGGCCAGTCCCTCACACCACAGTTGAGGCCAGTCCCCCCACCACAGTTGAGGCCAGTCCCCCACCACAGTTGAGGCCAGTCCCCCACCACAGTTGAGGCCAGTCCCCCACCACAGTTGAGGCCAGTCCCCCACCACAGTTGAGGCCAGTCCCCCACCACAGTTGAGGCCAGTCCCCCCCACCACAGTTGAGGCCAGTCCCCCACCAACAGTTGAGGCCAGTCCCCCACCACAGTTGAGGCCAGTCCCCCCCACCACAGTTGAGGCCAGTCCCCCACCACAGTTGAGGCCAGTCCCCCCCCACCACAGTTGAGGCCAGTCCCCACCACAGTTGAGGCCAGTCCCCCCACCACAGTTGAGGCCAGTCCCCCACCACAGTTGAGGCCAGACCCCCACCACAGTTGAGGCCAGTCCCCCCACCACAGATCAGGCCAGTCCCCACCACAGTTGAGGCCAGTCCCCCACCACAGATCAGGCCAGTCCCCCCCACCACAGTTGAGGCCAGTCCCCCCACCACAGTTGAGGCCAGTCCCCCACCACAGTTGAGGCCAGTCCCCCACCACAGTTGAGGCCAGTCCCCCATAACATAAATAAACAAGGGTAAACTTTTTTTCATCTGAACGCTAACCTGTATTTTGCAACATACTGAAAGTTAGAATAACAATTTCAAAGTTCCCAAACAACAGTTATTTATATTCAAATAGCTATACCAGTTTTTATGTTCCGATGATATATGTGAGTTTCTATATATGTATACACAGTTCGAACAATGTGAACATTTTAAACTAGTCACTTTCGATTAAACAGGTTTGAAGTCAATGTAAATCATATTTCCTTTGTCTATCAGTCTGAACACATAGTAGCAGGAAGCAGCCTATCAGTAGCAGCAAGTAGCAGCCTATCAGTAGCAGCAAGTAGCCTATCAGTAGCAGCAAGTAGCCTATCAGTAGCAGCAAGTAGCCTATCAGTAGCAGCAAGTAGCCTATCAGTAGCAGCAAGTAGCAGCCTATCAGTAGCAGCAAGTAGCCTATCAGTAGCAGCAAGTAGCCTATCAGTAGCAGCAAGTAGCCTATCAGTAGCAGCAAGTAGCCTATCAGTAGCAGCAAGTAGCCTATCAGTAGCAGCAAGTAGCAGCCTATCAGTAGCAGCAAGTAGCCTATCAATAGCAGCAAGTAGCCTATCAGTAGCACCAAGTAGCCTATCAGTAGCAGCAAGTAGCCTATCAGTAGCAGCAAGTAGCACTATCAGTAGCAGAAAGTAGCCTATCAGTAGCAGCAAGCAGCCTATCAGTAGCAGCAAGTAGCTTATCAGTAGCAGCAAGTAGCCTATCAGTAGCAGCAAGTAGCCTATCAGTCTGAACACATAGTAGCAGGAAGCAGCCTATCAGTCTGAACAATGATACTGAACACAGTCTGAACAGTTTATTTGGAGCGTCAGTATATGAAAAATAAATGAAAGTATGTCATTCAGGCCTATATATACTCTTCCCATACATACTCATTAAAGATATTTTACATAATATTGTTTACCTGTACTAATTTTGATAATGCGAAACATTTATGTTCAGAATTTCCCATCGTAAACATTTTAGCGTCCCCGTAATTTTCTGGGGACTGGGGGCCAGATTCATGAAGGTTAGTCAAGCACTTACGAACCTGTACATCTTTTCTCAATCTTTGACGGCTTTGTTTACAATTATTAAACAGTTAATGAGCTCCGAAGCACCAGGAGGCTGTTTATAACAATAACAACAGTTGATTGGGAAGTTTTCATGCTTGTAAACTGTTAATAAATGTAACCAAAGCCGTCAAAGATTAAGGAAAGATGTACACGTTCATAAGTACTTGCGTAACTGCTTCGTGAATCTGGCCTCAGAGAGCTCAAGTCCCGTTGAAATTATATCGTAAGTGTTAAGTATAAACGTTATGAAATAAACAATGTATTCTTGTGTCTAAAATTGGTTTCAGCGTTTAGCAACAGAAACATAATGGCAGAAAAAGATAACCAAACAGTATTATTTAATTATAAATCCGGTTTTGTATTTAACATGGTAATATTAGGTGTAATTATAATTAACAACACTGCTCCCTTATCCAAGGGCGTCGTTGTAGAGATTGTCTCAAAATTGCCCTGAAGCCAATCAACATTCATATTTATTAAATTATTTTGCACCATAGCCACGCCAGTCTTATTATATCGGATAAAACCGATATAAAACCATTCTTATTATATCGGATAAAACCTATATAAAAATTATTATATCGGATAAAACCTATATAAAACCAGTCTTATTATATCGGATAAGTCAGGAAACTGGAGTATTAAAAAAAACCTTGATGTGTGTATATGTTGAATAATACATTAATATTCCAGGAATATATACTGGTGCTGACAAAAAAGTCATTGTTAATTAGGAAAATAATGATATCAATGAATATATCACCAAGAGCAGAGTCTTTAAGGCTATCATAATGATCTGTAAAATTATATCTAAAGTAAGGTATGGGTCCATTAATATTAAAGTGAAATGCGTAAATAATAAAGAATAAAATAATTATTATAATTTCTGATTACATATTTGTGTATATGAGAAGAAGACTTGGATGTTCATTTGAAACCACATATAAATATATTATAATATATAAATATTATAAACTTATATCCTATCAAATAGAAAAATAACATAATCTAGAGATATATTATATATCAATTATGTAATATTTACATTGTGTAGTATAATGTATATTTATTACATATTTTAACCTCACTTTTATTCTTGTGCAATTAATGTTCTCAGGCGGATTTGTAATATTGAAGGTTTTTTAATGATGAACAGTAAACAAGTGTATGATGTTTACTACCAAATATAGTCCTAGAGTAGAGGAGGCATATCCACTCTTCAGCTGGCAAGTAATATGGGCGAACCTTCATGTTACATTATTGCCCCAAAACAACGTGAGCTATGGTATCGCTATATTCATGAGACCCTCCCTACTAATGGAGGTTGTTGATGTTGGGCATTAAGGACAACAATAGGTGGACCAATGTACTGAAATTGAAAATAATATGCATATATTTTATTTCTGTAAGCAGAAAAGTTGTTCTTGTAAATGGATTCGAGACACTCTTAAAGCTTTATGTGGACCAAGTATTAGAGTGGAGTTATGAGGTTTTTAATGTTTCATATTGACATAAAATGCAAGAAAATTAAGACTACAATAATTATGTTACTTTCTGATTACATTTTTTGTGTTTGGATAGGAAGGCAGGAAGGTTACTCAGTAGACAAAATATTGAAGTTTTTGCTAGGCAGGATCAAGTATAACATTTGGGGTTTAAGGCTCATGCTCGGTGATGATATGGACAAATTGTTTACTGAGAATTATATAAAATATATGTAAATGTAATAATCTCCCCTGTATTTTAATGTAAATTATTCTCCAAATTTTGTAAATCGTTTAACGGAAAATAAGTATAACATTCAGGGGTTTTTAAAGATCATATTCTGTACTATTGGGAAACTTGTTCACTACGAATTGCAATGTATAATTGTCTTGTAAAACTTTTATATACTTTAATTTATATTGTATTTTCTTAAATAAAGATAAAAAAAAAATTTGGGCATGAATGAGCTTACCAGTCAACACACTCATGATATATATATATATATATATATATATATATATATATATATATATATATTATATATATATATATATAGGTCGTACCTAGTAGCCAGAATGCACTTCTCAGCCAACTATGCAAGTCCCGATTTGCCTAATAAGCAAGTTTCCTGAATTATTATATATTCTCAATTTTTTATCTTATGAAATGATAAAACTACCCATTTCGTTATGTATGAGGTCAATTTTATTTTATTGGAGTTAAAATTAACGTAGATATATGACCGAACCTAACCAACCTTACCTAACCTAACCTAACCTATCTTTATAGGTTAGGTTCGGTTAGGTTGCCGAAAAAGTTAGTTAGGTTAGGTTAGGTAGGTTAGGTAGTCGAAAAAACATTAATTCATGAAAACTTGGATTATTAGGCAAATTGGGCCTTGCATAGTAGGCTGAGAAGTGCGTTCTGGCTACTAGGTACGACATATATATATATATATATATATATATAGATATATATATATATATATATATATATATATATATATTATATATATATACATATATATATATATATATATATATATAATATATTAATATATATATATATATATATATATATATATATATATATAGCAGTCAACACACTCATGTGCAATATACTCAGGCTCCTACCCTTTTAGGGATGAGGGCGGGGGGAGCAAATAAGTAATTATCAGCAGGAAGTATATACATCATTTACAAGGAAAAATACATTACATATAGATCACATAATTCTCAATAAAACAATGTTTCATATCATCTCAGCGCATGAGCCGTACATATTATAATTGATCATGCCTCGCAAGAACTTTAATATTGGGTTTTCTGAGTAAATAACATTTAGGGTTTACAATCATGCTCTGTGATATGAAAAATGGGTTTACTGATAATTCAGTAAACCCAGCCTAACGTTAGGCTAGTTAGGTTAGGTTAGGTTATTTTATAATTCTTTAAATTGATATAAATATGAGCTTTATATTGTATATTATTTCATAAAGAATAACAAATACTGAGTAACCTTCCTGCTTGCCTATCCACACACACACACAATGGAATTTGGGGGGTAGAAATAGCCTAAGCTACTCTATCCCTTCGAGATGTATTTATACATCTCAAAGATGTATATTATATGTATATTTACATATATATTTATACACATACTTGAACTTGAACACAATGGAATCAGGAGAGGTTGGCCACACACCGTATAATCTGGTAATGCAAATCGCCAACGGATTTTTGTATTTACAATCCAATCAAACCAAACGATAAACATAATTTTAAGAAATAGGAAACTAATAGGAAATAGGAATGTGAGAAATTATGCTGGTCTCCAAAACCTGTGGCGGAAATGAAATTATAATGTCATAGTGACATTACACGCCTCTTACATACTGTATTTCAAAATATTACACAATATTGTATCCCATATTTTTGGCTTCGTTCGGTTAGAACAGAATAGGTTAGATTGGCATGGGTTGGGTTAGGTTAGGTTTGTTTAAAGTGTATTAATTCATAACGAAGACAAATCAAACTTTTCTGAAGTCTTAATTAGACCCGACTCGAGCAACTCCGACGATCTCCAGTTCATCCACAAGAGAAAATATACATAAAAAACAGCAAAACGCATACAATTACCTTTAATTTATATCACCAGGCGGGCCAGGAAGCGTTGCTATAACACGCAGAAGATGTACAGTAACTCCTTGGAAACGAAAAACGTCAAAAAACACTAGAAAAATAGACCATGGAGCAGAGCAGTCTTGACGTGTCCGCGTGTGTACTCGCCTCACCTAATTGTACTCACCTATTTGTGCTTGCGGGGGGTTGAGCTTTGGTTCTTTAGTCCCGCTTCTCAACTGTCAATCAACTGGTGTACAGATTCCTGAGCCTACTGGGCTCTATCATATCTACACTTGAACTGTGTATGGAGTCAGCCTCCACCACATTACTGCCTAATGCATTCCACCTGTTAACTACTCTGACACTGAAAAATTCTTTCTAGCGTCTCTGTGGCTCATGTGGGTACTCAGTTTCCACCTGTGTCCTGTGTGTGTGTATCTACTATGTCTGTTTACTCCTTATATTATCTTCATTATATTATCTTCATCACTACAGCGCCACGAAGGTTAACTAGACACAATACGTGATAAATTACCACAATAAAAAAAAAGTAAACCATGGGAAAAGATTATCAAGGTTTAGCGATGTTCAAAAAAATAAAAAATCACTAGACGAGGTTATTCTTTTCCATTGAAAGTCATGTCATTCAGCCTACAGTTTAGACCTATTGTCTTGTGTAGGATCCTCTGTCTTGTATAACAGAATACCAGCATTATCCTCACTCTAATAAGACATAATTGAATTCCTCAGATTAGGCAAACTTGTAATTAACTTTTGTCAATTGATTTTATCAATTTTGTCAATTGTTTGAGTTAATAATAATAATTGAATGTCAAGTCTTATTCCTATTTTTTGCTGCATACTAAAAATTATGCTGACATCACTATTACAGTGATGAATACTATTAATTAATATTTAACAAAGTATTATTTTATAGTACATAAGATCTTATATATGCTGGTGACATTTTACATTTTCAGTCAGCTGTATGTAAACTAAATCCGAACTAAAGATATGTGATAAATGAGACTCGTATTTCCTGGAAGCAAGTATTATTAATATATCTCTCCCTAAGATTACATCACAGCACCGAATGCCCAGTTATTAGACCTTTCAGACCAGTTGGTATGAGGTACCTGGAACTTTTCAATTACTTTATTCACTCTCGTATTCTTGAAGATATCCACACAGTGTACCCAAAATTTGCCAGTGCAGGCTACTAAACACATGGCCCTGTATGACTAACCATCCTGCGAGATGGGGACTTTTATTACCACTGCTACCTTATTCAATCTTGTGTTGATGATATCCTCAAAATGCATCTGGAGTCTGCCAGTGCAGACTGCCTATCACATGCCTCTGTATGACTAACCATCCTGTGTGATGGGGATTTTTCAGCAACACGTAGTTAGCTTTTTTGACACACTGTACTCCACTTCATATAGTCTAGGGTAGCTGCACAAATGCAGATGTACCTCATGTATTAATAAAAAAATCACATATTGTATACAGATCTCTAGAACCAACACAGCCTAGTCCGATTACACGTAACTAATGGCCATTAAACGCTGATATGCGTGTTGTATGAACCTATATAATTTAGAATCTTTTATGTCTACCAATTCCATAATTATACAACATGGGCAAGAGGCTATACATAATCATTAATTACATAAATCACAAAACTGCATTGTTATACAGTCACAATAGCGTGACTCAAGATTTGATGCCTAATCAGAAATTGAAGAAATGACGACGTTTGCATTATTAACTTAATGTGCGTTGATCCTATAGCCTATCTAATCCTGGCTGTTCTGCCCTGCTAATGTTCATGGCTTATATCCAGTACTACACCTCCCCCAGCTGGTTCAAAGCTTCATAAAATGGTCTACTTGAGACTATATGACAAATACGGATGGGATTGTATGTTATGTTCGAGGTGAATTAGAAAATTTCTTCACAAAAATGGACGTAGTGGTTTACTGAGAATTATATATATATATATATATATATATATATATATATATATATATATATATATATATATATATATATATATATATATAAATGTAGTGTTTCCCATGTAATTGATGTAAATATGATCTTTATATTGCATATTATTTAATAAAGAAAAACAAGAAAAATTCCATATTAACTTTTGGAATGAGGCTTGCGGGGTTCAAAATACAGTTAAGCTCATATATAAACAAAGGTTGACTTCGTAATGTGTCACGAACGCTTCTTAAAGTCCGGATTTATTCTTGAATAATCACACGATTTTGTATTTATGTAACAAAAAGAAGCAGTGAAATTTGTTTTAAAATAGAGACGATAATACGCATCTTGCGCAAGGTTCAGGCGAATATATTTTTCATCATAAGAAAATTATGATAAGAACAGTGACACATCACATAAACAGTCAAGTTATTTAATTCACAAAAATCATAATTTAACTTACACATGCTAGGGAAAGGATTCGAACACGCATTGGAAAAACGACCATTCAGACATGTGTCCACATTAATGAAAGTTATAAGAATATGCTAGATGTTTCAATGCCAAACTGTCACCCTATTGATACTATACGAATAATTTTTTTTTTTAGAAAAAAAATTGCAAATCTTGGCCTCGAATGCGCGCTCAACAATGTTTTTACATCCAAATGTGTAATTTTTTATAAGTTTGGTCATCATATCTTCCCCTACGTTGCTGTGACTTATTGTGTATAATCACTCCATTGCCTCGAACACAGGTTCGAAGCAATGAGGCGACTCGAACCTGCGTTCTGGTGAGTCCCAGACACCTGCCCTAATCGACTCGGCCATGATGGTACAAAAGGCGACCAACCCGGAACTCTACTGAATTCATTGACAGGTTCTGAGAGCCCCAAACCGGGGCCCAATCAGGGTTTTACAGTCGACCCGACCACACTCTGGCCTCAAGTCAGGCAACAATCACTTATGATGATATCCTCAAGAACACGAGAGTTAATAAAGTAATTGCAAAAACTCCAGGTACCTTATGCCAGCGGGTCTGAATGGTCTAATGACTGGGCATTCAGTGATGTAGTGTGGGAGACCATGACCCAGTTCCTGCCCGTACATGTGCTCACTCACATTCAGGCCATATCCCCCTCTTAATAGGACCAATAGGACCCACCCCGACCAGCCTATGTCAGTTCTATATTCCAGACCATTCACCCTGTAAAGTTGGGTGAAGCTAGCCTCTAGCATCTGACCTCCAACGTTACACAAACACACATAATCTCTTACATAGATAGGATAACATGAGCACACCTTGCTAGCAGAGCCCATCGCGCTGTTAAGAAAGGCTCGTAACTAGGCTACCTCCCAAACACAATTTTCATGATTAGGAAATGTGTGTTTGTATCGCTGCAATGACTAAATTATATCCGCACTCTGAAAACAACACATACATTTATTAGTAAAGTAGCTTTATTTTATTTCATGCCTCAACGCAGTTGTTGTTGTTGTTAAAGATTCGCTACCTGGAACAAAATTCCAAGTAGCACGGGCTATGGTGAGCCCGTAGCTCAACGCAGGGATGATAGCCACACCAGCAGGTATGTGCAGCGTGCACACGGTAACAGTAGAGGTTAACGCAGCGTGCACACAGCAACAGTAGAGGTTAACGCAGCGTGCACACAGCAACAGTAGAGGTTAACGCAGCGTGCACACAGCAACAGTAGAGGTTAACGCAGCGTGCACACGGTAACAGTAGAGGTTAACGCAGTGTGCACACAGCAACAGTAGAGGTTAACGCAGCGTGCACACGGTAACAGTAGAGGTTAACGCAGCGTGCACATGTGGTGTACGAGTTCAAAAGGTGCACTATTGCACACATAAGTGCACATTTGCCTCACTGAAATTGCAGTAGGATTGTTTTTAACAGCCCAGGTGTGTTTACAGTAAGTCAGGTGTTATCTTGAGGTTATCTTGAGATGATTTCGGGGCTTAGCGTCCCCGCGGCCCGGTCCTCGACCAGGCCTCCACCCCCAGGAAGCAGCCCGTGACAGCTGACTAAGTCCCAGGTACCTACTTACTGCTAGGTAACAGGCGCATCAGGGTGAAAGAAACTGTGCTCATTGTTTCTCGCCGGCGCCCGGATCGAACCCGGGACCACAGGATCACGCGTCCAGAGTTCTGTCCGCTCAGCCACCGGCTCCCTTGGGGGATTGGGATTCTTTTGTCATGGAGGCCATATTTTAGCGAGCAAAGACTTCATAAGACGGCATTGTTTACAGTGGGAGAACAGCATGGTGTAAAAGATAGTCTTATATTAGACTATATTGGCTTATAGTTAAAGTTCCAGAATAACTTTCTTGTGCATTTAAATACACTGTATTATAGCAAAAGGAGAAGAGAAATATGTTCTGAATCGAAGAGTACTTTAGTATAATATTTATATTTTAAGATGAGACTATAAAAGCATTACAACTTTCTAAATTTAGTATTATTATAATCCCATTACGCACTAAACAAGATTTTACTTCCACTTGAGATGAATTTTAAATAGCTTTCGAAGACTAATATAATGTGGCTTATATTAGTCTTGGTACACGAGTACCAAGTTAGTCTAAGATGTTGTCTTCGTCTGATATTTAAGTTAGCCTAGCGTTGGTTTATCTTAGTTGTCTTTGTAAGCTTCAGAAAATGGTCTGAAATAGTACAATTTCAGTAGTACAAAATGTGGACGGTTAAATGAGTGTATGTACATATTATGAACACCTGAGCTATATGTTCTTTAATTTTGGAGCATGGTTTGGAATATAGGGCGATCTACACTAGACGGGTGTGGATATGGACCATTCCCACACACCAAGCGTAAACACAGTTGGGACACGGACCATTCCCACACCAAGCGTAAACACAGTTGGGACACGGTCTATTCCCACACCAAGCGTAAACACAGTTGGGACACGGTCTATTCCCACACCAAGCGTAAACACAGTGTGGATATGGACCATTCCCACACCAAGCGTAAACACAGTGTAGATATGGACCATTCCCACACCAAGCGTAAACACAGTGTAGATATGGACCATTCCCACACCAAGCGTAAACACAGTGTGGATATGGACCATTCCCACACCAAGCGTAAACACAGTGTGGATATGGACCATACCCACACCAAGCGTAAACACAGTGTGGATATGGACCATTCCCACACCAAGCGTAAACACAGTGTGGATATGGACCATACCCACACCAAGCGTAAACACAGTGTGGATATGGACCATTCCCACACCAAGCGTAAACACAGTGTGGATATGGACCATTCCCACACCAAGCGTAAACACAGTGTGGATATGGACCATTCCCACACCAAGCGTAAACACAGTGTAGATATGGACCATTCCCACACCAAGCGTAAACACAGTGTAGATATGGACCATTCCCACACCAAGCGTAAACACAGTGTGGATATGGACCATACCCACACCAAGCGTAAACACAGTGTGGATATGAACCATTCCCACTCTAGGCGCTTACACGGACCGCAGCAGTGAAAGCACTTACAAGAAGGATTGAAGCAACGAGAAGAGAGTTTGGAGATATAAAACTCCGTCACACCAGCCGCCAGCTCTCAAATATTCCCCCCCTAGTCTGCATGCAAAGTCATCCGCATCACTGGGAAATATATTGGCTTCACTTGAGTTGCCCTTCCTACGGCATCTCCCACGACGCATATTTCACAGCTATTCCAGACATATTCTGCAGATATTTATCAGAGTTCATGTTTGTTATTATTTTCCTATACCTTACACAGCCTAGTGATCGGTAAGATTGTGTACAGTTCGTTAAGGTCATAGTGTTTGTATACAAGCGAATTCTATCTCAGATAGAATTCATGACCGTTATTAGAAGGGCCCCGCCCACCAATGGACCACGAGGGCCCCGGCCACCCCTGGACCACGAGGGCCCCGGCCCAACCCTGGACCACGAGGGCCCCGCCCACCACTGGACCACGAGGGCCCCCGCCCACCCATGGACCACAAGGGTCCCGCCCACCACTGGACCACGAGGGGCCCGCCCACCCCTGGACCACGAGGGCTCCGGCCCACCCCTGGACCACGAGGGCCCCCGCCCACCCATGGACCACGAGGGCCCCGCCCACCCATGGACCACGAGGGCCCCCGGCCACCCCTGGACCACGAGGGCTCCGGCCCACCCATGGACCACGAGGGCTCCGGCCCACCCCTGGACCACGAGGGGCCCCGCCCACCCCAGCTGTTAACTGCCGGCTCCTGCTTTATACAAAGTTACAACAAAACACGGCCCGCTGCATCTGCAGAAATACACAAAAATCACACACAACTTATAATACAACGTCCTTCCATATTTTTCTCCTGCTTTTCTGTTTTTCCTCTGGAGATTTACCATTCAAATTGTGGTCAAATCACGTAAAATATTTGACGATGTGTCTGAATATTGTTTTACCTCTGGTGACCGTATTCGGATTTCCCTCTGCTCAAGACCCGGGACATTTCTTGTTTTTATTTTTCCGTGAAGCCAGACACGCAAACGCCCGCGAATGCACGCACTCACACACGCGCAGAAAAGCGACAGATACACATGTAAATTCCCCCATGATTTGAGAGGGGGGGAAAGTTAGGGTGGGCAGCGGCCTTACTGCCCACAGCCACACCATTGCCAAACTCCTGTAATTCTCTACCTTTTACACTGTCGAATGTTTATCCATAACTCAGTTGGCCTCTTTTGCAGCTCCGTGGCTCCCGCGCCATCCGTGATGGCCAACCTATTTTATTGGCCTTGCTTGACTTCCTTCTCTACGGCTTGATATTGACTGCCTTCCACATAACAAAATGGAAGGAAAATTGCTATAAACTGAACAAAACAAGGTGCTTTATTTACCAATTGAGATAAAATGGAATAATATCACATTTATATCTGATTAAATTAATGACAGTCTTCTTATTTCCAGTCCTAGGAATTAATTTTTATTTGCGAATAATTAGTAGTCAAAAGCAGTGTGGATGCTGGTCTATGTAGCACTGCACTATATGGATACAGGATTATGTAACTCATCAACTTATGAATCTTCTTGAACAAAAAAGCACCAATGGTACGAAAACCTCTTGGCGCCAATTGTGGTTACTTGCTAGGCTGCGAAACAACCAGCTGGCGAAGCTGGGCAGGCAAGCAGAGCTGAGCATGGCAAGGACCGGCGCCAGCAGAAGGGGAAGCGTGGCTGGCAAGATGGGAAAGCAGGAGTCTGGCTGGCAGAGTTAGTGGAGCTGTCAAGCTGGGGAAGCAGGGTTTGGCTTGCAGAGGTAGTGGAGTTGTCAAATTGGGAAAGCAGGGGTTTGGCTGGCTCAGTTAGTGGAGCTGTCAAGCTGGGTTAGCGGGGGGGGGGGGGGTTTGCTTACAGAGGTAGTAGTGCTGTCAAGCAGGGCCACCTTGCTGGCAAGCAGGGGGAGCGGGGAAGACAAGCAGGAACGTTAAGCAGAGGAAGCAGGTCAGCCTAGGACATAACCAAGGGATTCTAGCCAGGCAGCTACTCCTTAATGTCGGTGAAGGAATACCATTTATAAACATTATATTGATCTCTTAATTAAGACGGATCGAGGAGGGGACTGAAGATGATAGCAGAGAACCACCAAGGTGGTTGTTATCATGTTGTTATCTTCCTCTTAGTCATCCTCACGAACCAGCTGCTCGTCAAGACACTAGGCTACATATAATAATAATTCATTGTATCGGGGGACAGGAAGCCCGAGTATATTTATAAACGTTAGGCTTTTATCGAGGTCCCCCCCCCCTAAGGGCGAATTACTTTTTTATCTTTATTTAAGAAAATACAATATAAATCATATACATTAGTTTTACAAGGCAATTACTGACATGCTGACTAACTCCTGAGTACCTACTTACAGCAAGGTGAACAGAACCATTAGGTGAAAGGAAATGTACCCAACCATTTCTGTCCTACCCGTGATTCGAACCAGGAATTCTCGATTGTGAGTCGAGAACGAACCCGACTACTACCGGGGGACCCTTTGATGTATAACGTATATAACATACATAAACATGTTATGTAAGTATTTACATAAATAATATAACTATAACATGTAAGTATTTAACATGTAAAAACACGCTCATGACCCCTTGCGCGTATATGATCTGGGCTTAAACGCTGACTTTAAAAATATATATAAAATGATTCCACAGCTCTAATACAAAATATTAAACATGTTTGAAGAAATTGCAACTTATTTACGTAAGTATTTTTATGTAAAAGAAAGTAAGAAAATCTTAAAGCACTGAAATGAACTTTACCATCATCTGTGCCAGATACTCACTAGGCTTCAATTATTTTGCATATTTTGCTTGTAAGTTTCTTTCACCCTATGTTTCACCACCCAAAGTTTCTTTCACCCTATGCCCCTGTTACCTAGCAGTAAAATAGGTACCTGGGAGTTAGTCAGCTGTCACGGGCTGCTTCCAGGGGGTGGAGGCCTGGTCGAGGACCGGGCCGCGGGGACACTAAAAAAAAAAAAAAGCCCCGAAATCATCTCAAGATAACCTCAAGAGAAGTGTTTTATGCAATTTAGCTAAATATCTGCAAAAGTGTTGCTGGAACATATATTAATAGATAAAATGGGGATTATGAGGGGAAAATTTACTGCGAGGAGGCAAGCGATAGACGGAACTGAATTGAAACTCTAAAATAGATGATAGATGGTATTATCCTAAACTCACAACTAGGCGATAGCGGCTATTTCTTCCTAGCTCACAAATAGGTGACAGATACTACTACTTCTGAGCTCACAAACAGTATATATGGAATTGAATGCGAGTTGAAAACTTTAAAGAGTGGCGATGGGTAGAAGCTCACGGTGGAGGCTATTGTGAGAGCAGGGTTGGAAGGAAGATAGCGAACGTGCGACGTATTTGGAAGATAGCGAACGTGCGACGTATTGGAAGAGGGAAGGAAAGCTGGCAGAAAAGACTAGCACAGGTCGGAGGGGATGAGAGGACGTGTTGGTTTTAGATTGGATTTTGACGAGAGGATTCCGACGCCATCCACCAGGCGATAGGTCGAGGTATTCACCCCTTTCGTGAAGAGCGACCAGCGGCTGTGGAATACAAAGTGAAGTTAACAGGCTAAACGTTTGTTCGGAGACAAGTTTTCCACTGGTATTAAGACGTAAAATATATCCGACCGTGGAACTGCGAGGTGGTTGTTGTTGTTTAAGATTCGCGACCTGGAACAAAATGTTCCAAGTAGCACGGGCTATGGTGAGCCCGTAGAGATTAGACAACATTGGCAAGGCTTCCGAGGATTAACTTTTAGGTTTCTGGCGTTCTCAAGCATTAAACTCAGAAGAATTTGCGTTTCACGCAGTTCAGTAGATATACTCAGAGTGAGAAAGTTAACATTGTATTTAAGCTATTCGTTTTAGTCGGGAGGGAATTATCAGGGGTAAAGCGCCAAGCCATTACGACTATATAGCACTGGGAAGGGGTCAGGATAAGGATTTGGGATGGGACGGGGGGAAAGGAATGGTGCCCCAACCACTTGTGGACAGTCGGGGATTGAACGCCGACCTGCATGAAGCGAGACCGTCAACCATTGACAACATTGTAACTACAATGAGAAAGGTACTTTTCCACCACCGTCCGTATAATGCTGTTGCCGAAATAAAACAAAATTACAGAATAAGCTATAACACAAGATTAATCAAATAAAATAAAAAAAATTTGTATAATAGTAATACAAATATGTATATTAAATATAAAAGTGAAAGAACACTCAAATAATAAAACAAATAAATAAATAAAGCCATAGTGGAGGATGTTCGGACACGTTTTATTGATGTTATATTTACGTTGGGCTGATGTTATAGTGTAGCAGGTGTGTCGAAGTGTAGCAGGTGTGTCAAAGTGTAGCGGGTGTGTCAAAGTGTAGCGGGTGTGTCAAAGTGTAGCAGGTGTGTCGAAGTGTAGCGGGTGTGTCAAAGTGTAGCAGGTGTGTCGAAGT
This sequence comes from Procambarus virginalis, assembly GCA_020271785.1. Classification (NCBI taxonomy): domain Eukaryota; kingdom Metazoa; phylum Arthropoda; class Malacostraca; order Decapoda; family Cambaridae; genus Procambarus; species Procambarus virginalis. The sequence continues at coordinate 2,361,687 of WNGS01109749.1, forward strand.
GTAGCGGGTGTGTCAAAGTGTAGCGGGTGTGTCAAAGTGTAGCAGGTGTGTCAAAGTGTAGCAGGTGTGTGTCAAAGTGTAGCAGGTGTGTGTCAAAGTGTAGCGGGTGTGTCAAAGTGTAGCAGGTGTGTCAAAGTGTAGCGGGTGTGTCAAAGTGTAGCGGGTGTGTCAAACTGTAGGTGTGTCGAAGTGTAGCAGGTGTGTCAAAGTGTAGCAGGTGTGTGTCAAAGTGTAGCAGGTGTATCAAAGTGTATCAGGTGTGTCAAAGTGTTGCGGGTGTGTCGGAGTGTAGCAGGTGTGTCAAAGTGTACCAGGTGTGTCAAAGTGTATCAGGTGTGTCAAAGTGTAGCAGGTGTGTCAAAGTGAAGCGGGTGTGTGTCAAAGTGTAACAGGTGTGTCAAAGTGAAGCGGGTGTGTGTCAAAGTGTAGCGGGTGTGTCAGAGTGTAGCAGGTGTGTCAAAGTGAAGCGGGTGTGTGTCAAAGTGTAACAGGTGTGTCAAAGTGAAGCGGGTGTGTGTCAAAGTGTAGCGGGTGTGTCAGAGTGTAGCAGGTGTGTCAAAGTGAAGCGGGTGTGTCAAAGTGAAGCGGGTGTGTGTCAAAGTGTAACAGGTGTGTCAAAGTGTAGCGGGTGTGTCAGAGTGTAGCAGGTGTGTCAAAGTGAAGCGGGTGTGTCAACCTCAATGTTTCAGCATGCCTAGGGATTATACATGAACATTTGTATGCACGAGAGAATATACATCAACGCATTTTATATTGCGCCTGTCAATCTGTTTGCTATTTCCTGTCCTAAAGCACACACACAGGTATAATATGTATTATAGCACAGGTATATTCTGTATTCAGCAACAAACATATACAAACCCATATAATATATATATGGACAAACAAATATACATATATATATATATATATATATATATATATATATATATATATATATATATGAAAATATATATATTTCATTTGAAACATGAGTTTTCATTCGCATATAGTCCTGGGGACCATTCAGGCTTGTTCGCATATATATATATATATATATATATATATATATATATATATATATATATATGTATATATATATATATATATATATATATATATATATATATATATATATATATATATATATATATATATTGGAGTCAATATTGCAGATGGAGTCACCCTGCAGCCATGGAGGGAAGGTAAACAGGTCGTATGGGATTACACCTGTGCATCTACATTGGCTGATACCTATTTACGTTACAGCTCAGCGGAGGGAGGTGGGGCAGCCACCTTCAGGGAGACCCAGAAAATCCACAAGTACAGAGACCTAGAACGTTGTTACAGGTTCGTGCCGATAGGCTCAGAGACTCTGGGCGCCTGGGGTAAATGTGCACTCAAGTTTTTAAAGGAGGTTGGTGAGGAACTCATTGGGAAAACTAGAGATCCACGAGCAGCCAGTTTCCTATTCCAGCGCCTCAGTGTCGCAGTACAGAGGGGAAATGCGTGCTGTATCCTGGGTACGCACCCAACCTCCGAGGAGCTGGACGAGGTCTTCGAACGCTGATTGTTTAATTGTTATATATTTGTGTGTGTGTGTGTGTTCTCTGTAAACTGTAGCATTGCAATAAAATAAAACAAAACATACAAAAAATAATAGGGGTGGTAGGAGAAGAAAAGAATTAAGTATTCAGTGAGAATCCACAAGATCTTCTCTGAATGCTCTTTGTTTTCTTCTTCGAGGATGTGGGTCCCTGCAATTGCACCAGAGGTGGTACCCCTAATATATATATATATATATATATATATATATATATATATATATATATATATATATATATATATATATATACCTATATATATCGCAAGGGGTCGATATCTCTTAAATTTTGGCACTGGGGCAAACCCTGACTAGCCTATGACTCCACCACACCATCCATGTGTCATATTGAGAAGTTGTTGGGTGAGGCTAGCCGAAATCTTGCCTCCAAACTTGGGAAGACAGACGATCTCTTTCATAACTATAAACACAGCCTAATGTTACACTATCGCGTAATAAAACAATGTTTTGAAACGCTATGATCATGGGAATTTTAAGGCAGGCAAATGGAAAGGAAAGATATTTATGAATTAGCCTGTGACATAATACATTTTTGTGTGCGCGCGAGAGAATCTGTTTTCGACCCGGAAAATTCACTTGCTCTCACGTCCAACGCCTTGGACTGGATGGTAGAGCGACGGTCTCGCTTCATGCAGGTCGGCGTTCAATCCCCGACCGTCCACAAGTGGTTGGGCACCATTCCTTCCCCTCCCCCCACCCACCACCCACTCCCAAATCCTTATATATATATATATATATATATATATATATATATATATATATATATATATATATATATATATATATATATATATATATTCTAATTAACACTAGATTATAGTTAATCTAATTAACACTAGATTATTGACAATTCTTATCAGCATAGACACACTGAATAACCTGTAATCTGCGGAGTTTAATATAAAAAAATTGAATATTCGAGGTTTCCATCGTCGTGTTCACCAAGTGCTGTGTTCATTCTCCTGATGGTGAACATTTATGTTCCTATTTTACCTTTTAGCAGTTGTTCCTGCTTTTGTTTGATTTGTTTTAGTTCCACTATGTTTATTCTATTTTTAACGATATTTAAGCATCCGGAGCCCTACTCTATTGAAAACACAAGACATTGTCCGTTATATATTTTATATATAACGATATATATATATACTGTATATATATATATATATATATATATAACGAAGCTTAGCAAAACACTCATACACATATGGGGCCACGGTGGCTGAGTGGACAGCGCTCGGGATTTGTAATCCTAGGGTCTGGGGATCTATCTCCGGCGATGGCGGAAATAAATGGGCAGAGTTTGTTTCACCCTGATGCGCCTATTCACCTAGCAGTAAATTGGTACCGGGGAGTTAGACAGCTGCTACGGACTGCTTCCTGTGTGGGGGGGGGAGGGGGGAGTTGTTTGATTAACTTTGAGTCAAAAGGTCAACCCCCGCAAGCACAACTAGGTGAATACACACACACATATTCTGTGTGTGTTGATTGACAGCTGAGAGGCGGGACCAAGGAGCCAAAGCTCAATCCCCGCAAGCACAATTAGGTGAGTACAATTAGGTGAGTACACACACGAACAAACAATTTAGACTGGTTTTAAACTCCATGGATGATGAAATATTAAAGAAACTGTTCATGAATTTTGAGACCAAAACTGGAATATGCAGCAGTTGTATGGTGCCCAAATCTCAAGAAGCACATAAAGAAACTGCAAAAGGTGCAAAGGCATTCTACAAAAATACTTCAAGACCTGAAAAAAGCAAGAGTTAAGAGAAGAGACATTGGAAGGAAAAAAAAAAAAGAGGTGAAATGCTAATATGTTCACCATTTATAATGGTCAGTTCAGACCTTGTGCTTAGTACAGACGTTATGCTCAGTACAGACGTTGTGCTCAGTGCAGACGTTGTGCTCAGTACAGACGTTGTGCTCAGTACAGACGTTGTGTTCAGTACAGACGTTGTGCTCAGTACAGACGTTGTGCTCAGTACAGACGTTATGCTCAGTACAGACGTTGTGCTCAGTACAGACGTTGTGCTCAGTACAGACGTTGTGCTCAGTACAGACGTTATGCTCAGTACAGACCTTGTGCTCAGTACAGACCTTGTGCTCAGTACAGACGTTATGCTCAGTACAGACGTTATGCTCAGTACAGACGTTATGCTCAGTACAGACCTTGTGCTCAGTACAGACCTTGTGCTCAGTACAGACGTGTTACATAACGCAGCACGTGTCATAACACCGTGTAATACACACACAGCAGTAGTTTGAATTATATATATATATATATATATATATATAATATATATATATATATATATATATATATATATAATGCGCCTCTTTGAATCGGGAAGATATGGTTAAAACTTCCATGACTGATTCAATACCATGCCAGGCTTGGGAGTGGTGGAGTGGGTGGCCAGAATGACAGAACTCGTATAATAGTTCACTTTAGTAAACAAAACCCCCTCGGGATAATACATCTGTTTTGTGATTCAATTTTGTTTAATTATCAGGGGAAAGCGCCATGGCATTGCGATTTTATAGCACTGGGAAGGGGTCAGGATAAGGATTTGGGATGGGACGGGGGGAAGGAATGGTGCCCAAGCACTAGTGGACGGTCGGGGACTGAACGCCGACCTGCATGACCTATTAGTATCTATTTGGAAAAAAAAATAATAGTTCCTGATTTGATGTTTCAAGGAATCTGTATTGACATCAATAATAAACACATCAGTGTCTTTTCTAAAATAAATTAGAGAACAGTAACAAAAACTCAAACACTCAACCCGTCCTCAGCCTATCTTCTAGTCATTCAAAATAGGAATGTTCTCAAATATAAATTAATATTATATATTAGCATATTGGGCAGATTTAGGCGTTGGTTAGGATAGAGCCGTTAGGTGTTTAAGTTCTGTTGTCAATTATTCAACCTGTCCTCAGGCTAGGTTCGTTAAGAGGCGGCAAATTTCCTTCAAGACGGATGGAAAGAACAATGACAAGACCTGCACCCTTCTGGGCATCGAAATGCGGCTTTCTCAAAGAAGACCAAATTTTGCATAATTTGTTTTTCCCTAAAAATATTTTTTAATATTTTCTTGTACGTTATTTTCATATTCTCAATTCTATAACAAATTGTAAATACAACATATAAAAGAAAAAATACTTTTCGATTTATAAACTATTCGCCTTTCTCTCTTTGCTATAATAATGTACTTATGTGCACAAGTGTTCTACTGGAATTTGAACTGTAAGCCACTGTGAGTTAAGACTATTTTTTACACCATGTTCTCCCACTGTAAACAATGTTCCCTATCTTTTACACCATGTTCTCCCACTGTAAACAATGTTCCCTATCTTTTACACCATGTTCTTCCACTGTAAACAATGTTCCCTATGTTTTACACCATGTTGTTCTCCCACTGTAAACAATG
>WNGS01109749.1:2371720-2389305 GCA_020271785.1 Procambarus virginalis
TGTACTCGCCTGTGAAAAAAAAATAACTTAAAAAACAAAAAACAATTAGAAGCATCATGTGATCTAGTGATGAGGACGCAAGCCATTGATCAGGTGACGAGGACGCAAGCCATTGATCAGGTAATGAGGACGCAAGCCATTGATCAGGTGATGACGCAAGCCATTGATCAAGTGATGAAGACGCAAGCCATTGATCAAGTGATGAGGACGCAAGCCTTTGATCAAGTGATGACGCAAGCCATTGATCAAGTGATGAAGACGCAAGCCATTGATCAAGTGATGAGGACGCAAGCCTTTGATCAAGTGATGACGCAAGCCATTGATCAAGTGATGAGGACGCAAGTCACTGATCAAGTGATGATGATGCAAGTCATTGATCAAGAGAGGACGCAAGCCATTGATCAAGTGATGATGATGCAAGCCATTGATCAAGTGAGGACGCAAGCCATTGATCAAGTGAGGACGCAAGTCATTATAATCAAGTGATGAGGACGCAAGCCATTGATCAAGTGATGATGCAAGTCATTGATCAAGTGATGAGAACACAAGCCATTGATCAAGTGTGAGGACACAAGCCATTGATCAACCGATGAGAACGCAAGCCATTGATCAAGTGTGAGGACGCAAGCCATTGATCAAGTGATGATGCAAGTCATTGATCAAGTGATGAGAACACAAGCCATTGATCAAGTGTGAGGACACAAGCCATTGATCAACCGATGAGAACGCAAGCCATTGATCAAGTGTGAGGACGCAAGCCATTGATCAAGTGTGAGGACGCAAGCCATTGATCAAGTGATGACGCAAGCCATTGATCAAGTGATGACGCAAGCCATTGATCAAATGATGAGAACACAAGCCATTGATCAAGTTGGCTGTAGTGAGCATTGTGGTAAAGTATAAATAAGCTTCCACTCTTTCCCTCCTCCATTGAAATTTGACGTTTTCTTGTAATTTCCGATATATATATAGAACCAATACATTTAACAATAGGTTTTGATTTTGTTTAATAAGTATTAGGCTGCGCATGATAATCCTGGTGTGACAAAGACCGATTAACGGGATCAAACGTCCGGTTAAAACTTCACAGTGACCTTTACACACACTGGACATGTGTAATACAACGAGTAATAATGCATCATGTCACTTCACGTTACGACACACTGATTTATTTGTTGCCATTTAACAAGTTGAAGTTTAAAAAAGCATATATGTATCATTCTGTTTTAAAATTTTAAAGATCTTGTCTAAATTTAAAGTAGATTTTGATTTATATCAATATATTAGATTGTAGCTACAATGTTAATTGTGTTTTACGTAATGTTCGTTGTCTTTCCTAACATCTGCCACCGATATTTCCTTGTGATTTTAAAACTGACACCTTTTGTAATGAGAGGCTAGAAGATGGGCCATTGTTACATCCCAGGGATAACAAGCATCAATTATCTATTGAGAAAGGTAATTAAAACAAACATTAATAACCAATCAAACGGATAAGTATGAGGTGTTCAAGGCCTGCTAACTGTCAGGGTTATTAGGGCACCAATTCTGCATGGTTTTATCCTTCAAGTCTAATACAATTCTTAACAAAGTTAAGGCCTGAGTTCTGGGTGTACGTTGTGTGTGCGTGTGTTTGTAATTACCTAAGTGTAGTTGCAGGATGTGAATTACGCTCGTGGTGTCCCGTCTTCCCAGGACTCTTTGTCATATAACGCTACGCGTGTGTACTTGCCTGTAGTCGGCTGTGTATATATAAAACTATTAACATTAAAACGTAATACAGACACGAAATGCAAGCACAGAACTAGTAACATTACATCTATATATAAAACCGTTACAAATTTCCCTCAAGACCACGGTATTAAGGGCATAAAATAGTGTAATAGAGTGGTGACTGGGGTCAGCAGCCAGGAACATGCTGATCTGAGAGATGGCAGGCACAATGTCACATTTTTCATGGCTACAAATTGTATCAAAGGAATTCCACCCCCTAAAATTCACCCTCATATTTCATCCTAGATACAAAATTCTCTTTTAAAAGGATTTGTCTGGTGCTCACAGGGAATTATTTCATTTTATCCATTTGCATATTGAATTATGTACTTATTTTATATTAATCTACACAAAGAAATCACATTAACATCATGTATCAATAAGAAAATTAGTAGGAGCCAGTGAAGAGGATTCGAACCTATGGTCAGGGTACTCTTAGCACATGCCTGCCTTACATTATATATGTCAATTACTATGTTGTATCGCCTTTGTAAGCCACAATAGTTCGTTAATTTAACCGGTTTGGGTGGCTTTTGAGAATACATCAAGGAAAATTACTCCAACGATTTGAAACTTGTAGTTTGTGTTATTAGTTTAAGCAATTAAATTCCCGTTATCATAGGCTGGGCATGAACATTAATATACAGAACAAAACTGGAAACGCAATACATGATGATACGTAATTAACTTCGTTCCAACTTGCTTCTTCTCCTTCATTGCCCTCTAACTATACTTACAAATTACTTTGCTACTTTCAGTCCGCCTCCAGGCTTATTAATCACCAGTTATTTAATTAGGCGTAATCTAGACGCCTAGTTACCATCCACTCTCCCCAAAGCCCTGGGAAGGGGCCGGTCAGTCTGATCCCATAAGCACTATCAGTTATCATTCATTATTCCTCTACGTATTATGAGTATTGAACTACGCTGTTGTTCTGAAACATTCTACAAATACTATACATCTTCCCTGCTAATATTTCTTTCAACTTTCCTTAGTGTAAGAATTATATGCGCTTGTGCAATCGAGTTTGTTGTGTTTAACAGCTGACAATGATAGCAAGCGGTGTGTGGTTAGTTGACAGGGTGGGATGTACGTCCAGCCAGTTGACAGGGTGGGTGTACGTCCAGCCAGTTGACAGGGTGGGATGTACGTCCAGCCAGTTGACAGGGTGGGTGTACGTCCAGAAAGTTGAGAGGGTGGGTGTACGTCCAGCCAGTTGACAGGGTGGGTGTACGTCCAGCCAGTTGACAGGGTGGGATGTACGTCCAGCCAGTTGACAGTGTGGGTGTACGTCCAGTCAGTTGACAGGGTGGGATGTACGTCCAGCCAGTTGACAGTGTGGGTGTACGTCCAGCCAGTTGACAGGGTGGGATGTACGTCCAGCCAGTTGACAGGGTGGGTGTACGTCCAGCCAGTTGGGAGGGTGGGTGTACGTCCAGCCAGTTGACAGGGTGGGTGTACGTCCAGCCAGTTGACAGGGTGGGATGTACGTCCAGCCAGTTGACAGTATGGGTGTACGTCCAGCCAGTTGACAGTGTGGGTGTACGTCCAGCCAGTTGACAGTGTGGGATGTACGTCCAGCCAGTTGACAGGGTGGGTGTACATCCAGCCAGTTGACAGGGTGGGATGTACGTCCAGCCAGTTGACAGGGTGGGTGTACATCCAGCCAGTTGACAGGGTGGGATGTACGTCCAGCCAGTTGACAGGGTGGGATGTACGTCCAGCCAGTTGACAGGGTGGGTGTACGTCCAGCCAGTTGACAGGGTGGGTGTACGTCCAGCCAGTTGACAGGGTGGGATGTACGTCCAGCCAGTTGACAGGGTGAGTGTACGTCCAGTCAGTTGACAGGGTGGGATGTACGTCCAGTCAGTTGACAGGGTGGGATGTACGTCCAGCCAGTTGACAGTGTGGGTGTACGTCCAGCCAGTTGACAGGGTGGGATGTACGTCCAGCCAGTTGACAGTGTGGGTGTACGTCCAGCCAGTTGACAGTGTGGGTGTACGTCCTGCCAGTTGACAGGGTGGGATGTACGTCCAGCCAGTTGACAGTGTGGGTGTACGTCCAGCCAGTTGACAGTGTGGGTGTACGTCCAGCCAGTTGACAGGGTGGGATGTACGTCCAGCCAGTTGACAGTGTGGGTGTACGTCCAGCCAGTTGACAGTGTGGGATGTACGTCCAGCCAGTTGACAGTGTGGGTGTACGTCCAGCCAGTTGACAGTGTGGGTGTACGTCCAGCCAGTTGACAGGGTGGGATGTACGTCCAGCCAGTTGACAGGGTGGGTGTACGTCCAGCCAGTTGACAGGGTGGGATGTACGTCCAGCCAGTTGACAGTGTGGGTGTACGTCCAGCCAGTTGACAGGGTGGGATGTACGTCCAGCCAGTTGACAGGGTGGGAGTGTACGTCCAGCCAGTTGACAGTGTGGGATGTACGTCCAGCCAGTTGACAGGGTGGGATGTACGTCCAGCCAGTTGACAGGGTGGGATGTACGTCCAGCCAGTTGACAGTGTGGGATGTACATCCCAGCTGTCCAGTGCTGTGGCCAGCTGACAGGAACGGCGTGTGCTGTGGCCAGCTGACAGGAACAGCGGGTGCTGTGGCCAGCAGACAGGAATGGCGGGTGCTGTGGCCAGCAGACAGGAATGGCGGGTGCTGTGGCCAGCAGACAGGAATGGCGGGTGCTGTGACCACCTGACAGGAATGGCGGGTGCTGTGACCAGCAGACAGGAATGGCGGGTGCTGTGACCAGCAGACAGGAATGGCGGGTGCTGTGACCAGCAGACAGGAATGGCGGGTGCTGTGACCAGCTGACAGGAATGGCGGTGCTGTGGCCAGCAGACAGGAATGGCGTGACAGCTGACAGCACTAATTTGCGTTGTCCACTATAATTTTCTTTGGTTTTAATATTAATAATATTTTGATAATTCTAATTATACCTAACAATACTTATCAATATCATTTCTAAATTACTTAGCATCTCATAATTATTCTAATTATTTGTGTCATTATTTTAATTGCTATTAAAATTCTTGTTTATAGTTAAGCAAGATGCGTAGGCGTATAAATATTTGAATAATTTGTGTTTAAAAGAAAATAATAGCCTCGTATATTTTAACCAACGGATATTTGAAAGTAAAAAAAAAAAACACGAATTTAACACCACATTATTTAACTATCTTGTTTAAAATATGTTGAAGTGATAGTATATATATTATTTGAATCTTAAATTATTCATTTAACTGACTAATGAGAAAATACAAATGTTCACTGAATCACATGAAGCTGTATACTTAAATTAACTCATTAACTACCCAGTTAAAAATTCATCGCCACTAATAAAGTCATTAATCCCATTATTAGGGTGGTCAGCAGTTGCACGTTGGCGGAGGAGTGTCAAGCCAGCCTTGACAGGCGTCATATGCCAGGCCGCATGACATGACAACCCTTCCTCCGCCCTGGGCAGGGTTTGACTGGCAAACTTCCATGACCTTGTGTCAAAGGAAGTCTTCCATTGATGTTATATGGTGGAGGTGCTTGTGGGGGGGTGGGGGTAATGACTCTGCAATGACCAGTCATTGCAGAGTCATTGCAGATGTGAGTTATTAGTGTGGCGAGGCCGGGCTGTGGTAGACACATGCATTGAGGTGCATAGGTGTGGTGGAGGGCTCTTGGGGTGGGGGGCAGGGGGGTAACGAGAGGTTGCAGGGATCAATTGATCACTGCAACCATTGTCATTGCAGAGTCATTGCAGATGTGTGTGATTAGTGTGGCGAGGCCGGGCTGTGGTAGACACAAGCATTGAGGTGCATAGGTGTGGTGGAGGGCTCTTGGGGTGGGGGACAGGGGGTTGTGGTAGAGTGGGGGGTGTTGTGGGGTGGGGGGGGGGAAGACGTAACGAGAGGGTGGAGCAACCACAACAAGGACGACGCTTGTTTCACACACCTGAGTCGAAGTCAGCCATGAGAATGTTTGTTCGGGGGCCGAGGCGACTGCCTGTCCCGTCACGAAGGTCTCCTTCGGCACTTGTGAAGCAACCTGCTCCCTGCACACCTGCTCGCTGCAATGTCACTCACTCTCGCCGCCTCAAGCGACGCCTACGGCCCGCACTCGCCTTCCATTTCACTCAAATATCCCCCATTTCTGGTGGCCAAACCCGCACGATACACGCCATGAGACAATCAATCCAAGCCGCCGCAAATTATTGAATTTCCCGCCTTGCCGACGCAACTGCCATGCCGCGCAACCGTCGCCGCTCTTCGCGCCCAGCAACTAGACCATTCTGGCGGGAAGCCACTTTCCCCAAACCCCATATCGCCCCACCGCTAAAAAACCCCCTGGCGAGCTTGCCACTACCTGGAAGATGATGATAAGAGGTGGAATAGAGAGGATAAATGCCCCCGGAGGGTTTATTTTGGGGGAGAAGAGGCGTAGGAATACAAGGGGGATGGAGTCCGGAGGCCGCCAGTTGGCCATTAGCTGTCACTTTAGTTGGCGCGCGGTCCGAGTGCACCATCGCTCGTCACGACGGGCTCCTGCTGTTTTTCCTCAGTTTGATTCAGTTCTTTTTTTCCTCCCTCTAGGAAAACCTCCCCCCCTCCACCTGCAGCGCCTCCAGTGACCGGTAAGTGGCGGGCGTGAGGTGGGAGAGGGAAGGGAAAGGCGGGCCCCGACATATACGGCATGTTCATATCGATCTTTTCTTTGGGCGCCTCACGCGCGCCATGCCTATCCCTTGCCGCCGCCCATCCCACCATGTGTTGCCTATCCACACCACCCACGTGCAACACACGTGTTGAGTCGCAGGTTGTGGGGGGCAATAGGCCCTCTACGCCCCCCCGCCACAAGGGTGTAGGCAAGTGGGAAAGGGAAGTGGAAGGGAGGTTAACGTTGGCGGGAAAGTGGGGCTTGGGAGGGAGAGGGGGTTGCAGGTGTGTGCTGGGTTGCCTAGGGTTGGTCTAGCCGCCTCCCTGGCCTAGCCTCTATCCTCCAGGTGTAGTGGGGCTCGTAGGGGTGTTGTGGGGGGTATTATCCCCCCCACAACCACGCCACTGCAGGTGTGGAGGGAAGAACGTAGTTGCAGGTGTGTGCTGGGTTGCTTAAGGTTGGTCTAGCCACCTCCCTGGCCTAGCCTCTATCCTCCTGCTGGTGTGGTGGGGCTCGTAGGGGTGTTGTGGTGGGTATTATCCCCTCCCACAACCACGCCACGGCAGGTGTGGAGGGAAGAACGTCGTTGCAGGTGTGTGCTGAGTTGCCTATAACGTATCACCCACTATCTACGTCAGTGCTAGTATCGTGGCTAAGGTTAGGTTAGGAAATGTACCTTTTAAGGGGTGTTGTGGGTGGGTCTTGACCCCCCCCCCCCCCCCACACAACCACGTTACTGCAGGTGTGGAGGGAAGAACGTAGTTGCAGGTGTGTGCTGGGTTGCCTATAACGTATCACCCACTATCTACGTCAGTGCTAGTATTGTGGTTAAGTTTCGACGTAGGAAAACACACCAGTAACTTAGAGTTAAAGGTCTCAAACCTGCAGATGTGTACCACCTGTTTGTTGGTGTGTGGGGGGGGGGGGGGTTGACAGGCCGGATTTATTCTCTAATTGATGAATAATTTATTTCTCATGTGTATATGGACTACATAATGTTAACAAGTGTCGTACCCTAACCATCACTGCCTGAGGGAAATAGAAATGAAATAGAAAGGTTAAATAAGTCATTCACACACAAATCATACTTGTAGTTCATTCCTAAAGATTTCTTTTTTTAAGAAGGAATTACATTTTCTTAACGATTCTACGGAAGAAACGCAAATGTTATATAGTTTATATAACGAGGCAAATGTTATATTGTGTAGATATATGAAGGCAGGTGTACTAAGCTGCTCGTGTTCACCTAGACTAAAATGCTAAAAGTAATGTTACTATTTTTGGACGGTAATACTTGTTGACGCTTTGTTAAAGTTCTGGCAATGATTTTGAGGTCCGGTTTCTGGAGGGAGGGAGGGGGGGTTGAGGCAGTGTTTTCGTGGAGGGGGAGGTGTTGAGGCAGTGTTTTCGTGGAGGGGGGTGTTGAGGCAGTGTTTTCGTGGGGGGGGGGGTGTTGAGGCAGGGTTTTCGTGGAGGGGGGTGTTGAGGCAGTGTTTTCGTGGAGGGGGGGGTGTTGAGGCAGTGTTTTCGTGGAGGGGGGTGTTGAGGCAGTGTTTTCGTGGGGGGGGGGTGTTGAGGCAGGGTTTTCGTGGAGGAGGGGGGTGTGAGGCAGGGTTTTCGTGGAGGAGGGGGTGTTGAGGCAGGGTTTTCGTGGAGAGGGTGGTGTTGAGGCAGTGTTTTCGTGGAGGGGGAGGTGTTGAGGCAGTGTTTTCGTGGAGGGGGGGGTGTTGAGGCAGTGTTTTCGTGGAGGGGGGGGTGTTGAGGCAGTGTTTTCGTGGAGGGGGGGTTGTTGAGGCAGTGTTTTCGTGGAGGGGGGTGTTGAGGCAGTGTTTTCGTGCAGGGGGAGGTGTTGAGGCAGTGTTTTCGTGGGGGGGGGTGTTGAGGCAGGGTTTTCGTGGAGGAGGGGGTGTTGAGGCAGGGTTTTCGTGGAGGGGGGGGTGTTGAGGCAGGGTTTTCGTGGAGGGGGGTGTTGAGGCAGGGTTTTCGTGGAGGGGGGAGGTGTTGAGGCAGTGTTTTCGTGGAGGGGGGAGGGGTTGAGGCAGTGTTTTCGTGAAGGGGGGGGGTGTTGAGGCAGTGTTTTCGTGGAGGGGGGAGGTGTTGAGGCAGTGTTTTCCTGAAGGGGGGTGTTGAGGCAGTGTTTTCGTGAAGGGGGGGTGTTGAGGCAGGGTTTTCGTGCAGGGGGGGGATGTTGAGGCAGTGGTTTCCTGGAAAGGGGGGGGGGTGCTGAGGCAATTTTTTCGTGGAAGGGGGGGGGGTGATGCAGGGTTTTCGTGAATGGGGGGGGGGGTGTTGAGGCAGGGTTTTCGTGGAGGGGGGGTGTTGAGGCAGTGTTTTCGTGGAGGAAGGTGGGGGGGGATTGAGGCAGTGTATTCGTGGGGGGGGGGGGGGGGTTGATTCAATGGTTTTTCTTGGATGGGATGTCGAGGCAGTTTGTTTTGGATAGGGGGGGTCGAGGTAGTGTTTTTGTAGATTGGGGTAGAGGCAATTTTTGTGGATGGGGGGGGAGGTCGAGGCAGTTTTTTTTGTGGATGGGGGTCGAGGCAATGTTTGGAAGGAGGAGAGAGAGGGGGTGGTTGGGTCGAGGCGATGGGGAAGGAGGGGGTGGAGGCAGTATTTAGTGGGGGGGGGGCCTTCAGGCAGTGTTTGAAGAGAGGGGGGTGGGGAGCCATGTAGGCTTAGGGGGGTAGTTGAAGCTTAGTGTTTTGGGTCGAAGCAGGCATTTTGCATCTTGTTGGGTTCAGGCTGTGATTGAGGGCTCTTCCCTCTTCCTTTTGCTTTTCCAATAAGTCCTCAGACTTGCCCAGTCTTTCTTTTCAAGTCTTCAAGAGTTTTCAGTGTATTAAGACTTTTCCAGTCTTTCAGAGACTGGCAGTCTTTTAATTACATTTTAATGCATAGTCATTACGACAGTATGTATTAACATTTATTTGATAGCCAAAAAATACATACATAATCCGTATGTACTAGTATTATGATATGCAATCGTAAATTTTCAATATACATATGGAGATGGATATTAAAGTACTGTACAAGGTTGAGGCTTCTTTTAAAAGGTTAAAGCATTCTGCTTGATAAGTTTCCTTCACATAAATTGGAGCTTTGTTAGTCAATATATGATGGTTATTTCAACTTCTTTAATAAAACGCATTAGGTTGAATTCATTGTGTATATTATGACAAATGTTGCTAATGTATTTTGATCTTAGATATGATTAACTCTGGGAAGTGTGAATTTAAACATGCTGGATTCCAACCTCGTCTAATAAATCGTCCCATTTTTCACTTGTACTCTACCGAAAGTCGAAAATTGTCGTACTAGAAAATGGTAGCGGTTAGGGAAATTGACACTGTTGCGTTTTCTGTTTCTGGTCCTCTGGTAGGTTAAGATAAGGGCACTTTAGAACGATAGTTTCTTGATGTTGAAAAATCTTAGGACGGGCTGCTTACTGCACTCGAGTTGAGTGAATTAGTTCTTATCTGTTGCATTGATGTAGATCATTAGGTTGAGTGCAGGCCTTCAGGTTTGTATAAAGCTAGTCAGTGAATGGCTTTATTAAACTTTGGCCACATTTTATTACTGTTATAATGAGACTGGGCCTTGTGTAGCAGGCAAAGTTTGCAGACCAAATTTCACATGACAAGTTTTTCATTAGTCAAAATTGTTTCTGTAAACATTATTGTAAACTTTGATAATATGTCAGTTGTTAAGTAGACAATTGTTGTTGCTTAAAATTTTTTATTAAAATATATTTTGGGATGCTGCCTTAGATTCTAAACATCTTTGGCCTCAAACATTGGTATACATACAATCTAATACATTTAAGGTTGATAACCACACTATAAATAGTTAAATGGGTTAGTGGATTTTATGATTGTACTGTTTGAATCTATTTTGCTTGAATTTGAAAGACTTAAGTGTACTTGAAATTAGGGCAGTAATTTGATAGTGGCCTAAACCAGATTTGCTGCCTGTAATTTTATTTAATATAAACTACTAAATGATGGCGAGGTACTAATTGATAACAAAATAGTTTCTCGATATAAAATGAATTTTAAGGAGTTCACAAGTTTAGGGTTAAATATTACGGACACTAATGTAGTTATAAAATTATGGTTTTCACGACAATAAGTTGTGCGCGTCAAAATGAGTAATAATAATCCATATATATTTTTTAATGATAAAACTGAACTAGTTTATCAGACTATTCTATACGAGGATGTTGGTATCTAAATGCACTATAGTTTTATCAGTACCTGTGTAATACAGCTGAGTAAAATGTATTATTTACTTGCAGTTTTGTCTTTCTGATTGAGTAAAATGTTTAATTTTTGCACTATCCTATCTAAGAATAGGATAGTAACGAAACTGGTTACTGGACTGGTTTTTCACTTTCAAAGTAAAACAAATTTTTGTTAACACTTTCAACAGTTGCTTCGTCCGTTGCC
Organism: Procambarus virginalis; assembly: GCA_020271785.1. Taxonomy (NCBI): domain Eukaryota; kingdom Metazoa; phylum Arthropoda; class Malacostraca; order Decapoda; family Cambaridae; genus Procambarus; species Procambarus virginalis. Next base: position 2,382,582 of record WNGS01109749.1, read on the forward strand.
GGTATTTTGTATGATTGACAGTTACTTTAATGCCCTTAATAAATAATGTTTGTGTGCGCTTGGCTAGCAAGTCATTGGTACGAGGCTTGTTTCAGAGATTAGAAACTGATTTAGAATAGCTGTCCACTGAAATGATAGGATATGGTCAGTATTATTCAGGCTTAGAGTATATAATAACCCTTGCCTAACTCTACTTGGTAGCCAAAACTAGCTAGTTTTGGCTAGCTAGTAGAGATGCTCATAATCTGCTTCAAAAGTATAACTTTGTTCTATTCATCTCTTTTTGTCCCTTTATTTTCCGTGTCCTCCTTTCTAGTTACTTGATTTTGTTGTTCCTCCTCCCACCTTGTCAGCAAGCATGGAAAATTTCCTTATCCTGCTGTAAAATACAGGTATTTTTAAAGAAAGTAATTATTTCACCAGAGGCCTTCATTTTCTTGGTCTAATTTAAGAAATTTTCCTTCATAAATATTTAGCAAATCCACAATCACCAACACCCTACCAAGAAAACAACTCATTATTTCTAACACCGTAAAACCCTTTAAATTTTCATTTGTTGTGTTGTCCTTCACTGTGGCGATGGCCATCTTTGTTGACACTTAATTGCAACTACGAATGAAAATTTTTCTCTTACATTTTTTATCTCGTTTATTTTTCAAATTCCCAATAACTTTGTTTGATCATCAAACTGTTCTTCAATAGTTACTAAATTGGATTTTCTGGAGCACTAGCTGGCTGGCCATGGTGGGAAGGGGGTAGCGTGTCCGTCTCTCTTCAGGTGTCCAAGGTTGAAGACAAAGTGCTAAGGGTTGACCTCGCTCAGCCTTGCAGGGTGACTGGTAAGGGAAAAATGGAGGGGGGGGTGATAAAATAAATAGGTCGGAGTCTGCCCCGTTTGAGGACCTCTATACAGGCAGTTTACATATGCGGTTGGGTACGAACGAGTGTTTACGGGAATTATAATTGTTTTATTAATTATTTTACTTCCCTACAAAATGACCAACCCTAAGCACCTAGGTTGCAAGTGGAGTATACTAGTTTATTAATCAAATTTGAGAACTTGTCAATCAGATGCATTTGACAGTCGAGTCGTTTAATGTTACACATGAGTTACTTTAATATGCATTTCAGTGAATAAATACTCGAAGAGGAAAATATATCTTCACCTTGGGGTGTACTCAATGATTAAAGAGGCGATTCCAGTTAAACATTGTAGGGTAGTGCCGCTTCAAACTCTCAAACCGAAAAATATTTAAAACCTAAAGTAATTGTTCTTTTAATAAATTCTTATAATAAATGACATATACTAGGCTGAAATTTACTCGTATTTACTTGTATTTCATTTTAATATTTATGAGCATATGTCCCCTATTACACTTGTATATGCCAGATTAGACACACAATTCTAAAGAACATTAATTCTTACTCTTAATTGCACTTTGCAGCATTTTAAGTAATCGTTTGTTATAGTCTTGGTGGACCAGCATACAAACGAATGGAATCAATTACAACAGAAGCTGAATAACGGGATTGCAATATTTTTATTAAAGTCCTAATGCAAGCAGATGCCTGGTCATGTAGGTGCTGGGAGGGAGAGTTTTAAGTATAATGGCTTAACAGGTTTGACTACGATGATAAAATCAATGGAATCACAGTGGTCACTGGTTAATTGCATCTTCCGTACTCTGGTAACCGGATCGGTCATCTCTGAAGGGTAATCGCTGTATAATACATCCCTGTACTTTATTAGTTGACAACACGACGGGTCACTATAGCCCGTGCTACTTGGAAATAAGTTGACAAATTGCCGGGTAGCAAAAGGAGGGTGGGATTGAACCAACGTCCTGAGACACCACAGATGTCTTAGCCAATGGACTATGATATGCTTAAGAAACCTGGAGTCAGCCCAAACTCCCTAGGAATTTAGAGGCTGAGTTGGCACCCTCTCCAATTTATACACGTAACCCGCACATACCTTGTTCAAAAAGATTTTCTCAAGATATTTCATGTTTTGTAATAACATTGTGCTTGCCTAGCTCTTGCCCCGCTTCCTAGCCGTTTATAGCTGGAACCCTAATTGCCCTCTCAGCATTAAAAAGAAATAGGATGAAAACGTTAGTTGTGGATGGAATTGGCTTCAACAGCTGCCGCCTCCAGTGCATTCCACCTGCCAACCACCCGTACTGGGAACGAGAACGTCCTAAAATCTCCCACTCATTGCATGTTTCAAGCTTTTACCGATGTTCCCTCGTCCTACTATTTTTTTTAAATTTAAATAGGCTTCCTTAGTCTGGTTTATTTTCCTCAAGGTCTTTTATGTTATCATATCCCCTCATGTTTCTTCTTACCTCGGGGTGAGGAGCAGCTCTTGGGGTGGGGGGGGGGTGGGGGGAAAGAAGCGGATAGGGAGGGGGTAGCTAATAAAAAAATATAATCTGTAAACAAAATTTAATGATAAGAGAAGGCTAACCAAGGTTTAATAATAAATGTTAAATTACAATACAGTAAGAAACGAGCGAGTGGATGGCTTCATAAATCGCAATAAATCTACTGTGAAAGTGATGTTGCGTGCGAGTGTGCATTTGCTCATTAGCCCCGTATGCAGCTAATTAGCTCAGTCAACTCTCTGAAATATCAAACAAGGATGAGATAATAAGCAGCAGATATCGAACATTTGAGAATCTGTTAGTTTAGGAACACTTTCAATATGTCTACTTCCCATAGATACACAGCTCGCAAGCAATTCTTTAGTATCGTTTTCATGTAGTATTTTATTTACATACCGTGATCCTAATTTTCTTTCAGTTCAATGCACATTAAAATGCCAGAAATGAGAAACTGCATTAAAAACTTAAACATTAAGAAAATGCTTGGTACACCTTCTTAGTCATTGTACCTTCACATTCATTCCGCCCTCATAAACAAAGGCCAAAGTCCATTTCATGCACCCGCGAAACCTCCTGTTTATGAATGAAAACCAGTTTACACAACAAACAGTTTACACGACTCAAAAGATGACGTCTGAACACTTCCAGAACAAGTGCTTTGCTGACTAGACTTTTGTTCGAACCACAACGCTGTAAATGCTTGACCACCCACGTACTGCAAATGCAAATAACCGCCAACGGAACCTAAACACCAAACTTGACCGATGCCTAAATATGCATAGTATGCTAATTTAAATATAATAATGATTTTATATTTGAGAAAATTCCTGTTTTGAATGAACAGCATGTTAAAATTTCTTGTGCATCTTTGGGGTCGAACGCTGAATCTGAGGACGGGTTGAAATATCTTAGGATCAAGAAATTCATGCAAGTTGTAGAACCCATCGATTTCTGCTCATCAAACACTGTTTCTACAGTTTAGAGAGGGTAGACCTTTACAGTTTTAAAAATATTTACCCAACAGCATTTCATAAAATGTCTGGTCCAATTTTTTTTTCAAATGAAGTTAAAATCATAAATGTAAGTAGCCAATGCAGTACAATATTTGTAAAACTTCAGCCCTGGTATTTATTTTATTAGGCTACAATCAAGGGTTTGTGATATAAAAGATATATAGACATTTTGTTATAACTATAAAACTTCATTCCACAATAGACAAGCATTACTCCACTTAATTTGCAGCTAAAGGAAAGAGCTTGAGGAGGAAACAAATAAAGAAAAAATTATGCAAGCGAGCTAGGAATGTGTAAAAGGTTACGGTGTGTTAAGGGCCTGCTAAAGTTTGCATAACCTAATAGTATTCAAGCATTAATTGGAAAAAGACATTATTAGACATTTAATACTTAACCATTTCTGTTCATAATCTATTCATTGATGACTTGTGCTGAATTAATAAGAGTACACGACCATAATAAACTTAATCTTTGTACACTATGCATTAACAAAGCCTATGAATAACTAAATTTAGTACATATGTACGGTTTATAAATTTTCCGAAGATATAATACATATCTAATCTGAAATTCGATGACTCAAGTTCGATATCTACTTTAAATAATACAACTATAATGCTATGACCTAGACTGAAAACCGTCTTTGACAATCACCAGACTGACAATAGCGAAACTAAATTACACCAATCAACATTAACTCTAGTATATTGAACGGCATTCCAATCAGCAGCATTAACGTTAATTATATTCAATTTAACTAGATACTTAACAGCACTGTCAAGACTAAGGAAACCCCACCATGTCCCTAATTAGAGCCAACTGTTCTCGGCCATCAGCGCAACAATTATAATAGCAGCATATCAAATTTATTAAATTACTTTGAGGAAAGTAGCGAGAACGCATGTAGCCAGGCAAATCACCAGTCAAGTGTCAATTTCCAAGAATGCTTTTGTAAATTGTTGGCCATACGAGCTGGGCTGCTATTTGAAGCGCTGGAATGAACGGTATTACTGACTTTTAAGACATTCTGCTTAACATTAAAATTCCCAGCAAAGATTACCTTTTCGGTTAAGAAAATAATTCGGTATTATATATTCTTAAACCTGAGTAGTACTGACCATATCCAATCACTTTACATACAGCTGTACTGAGTTAGTTTTAAATGTCTGAAGCAAGCCTCGTAATCCATTGACATGTTAGTACAAAATAAATAATTTAATACTGAGAGCAGTTACATTTAACAATAACTAACACTCATAAAACATCACTAACGGACGAAGCACCTACAGTATTTAAATATTTTATTTTTGGTTATGAATCGGTGAAAATCGGTAAACAGTTCCTTTACCAGATATAACTGTACAATCCTATTCCTAAATATAGCTGTACAATATTATTCCTAAATATAGCTGCACAATCCTATTCCTAAATATAGCTGTACAATCCTGTTCCTAAATATAGCTGTACAATCCTATTCCTAAATATAGCTGTACAATCCTATTCCTAAATATAGCTGTACAATCCTGTTCCTAAATATAGCTGTACAATCCTATTCCTAAATATAGCTGTACAATCCTGTTCCTAAATATAGCTGTACAACCCTGTTCCTAAATATAGCTGTACAATCCTATTCCTAAATATAGCTGTACAATCCTATTCCTAAATATAGCTGTACAATCCTATTCCTAAATATAGCTGTACAATCCTATTCCTAAATATAGCTGTACAATCCTGTTCCTAAATATAGCTGTACAACCCTGTTCCTAAATATAGCTGTACAATCCTATTCCTAAATATAGCTGTACAATCCTGTTCCTAAATATAGCTGTACAATCCTGTTCCTAAATATAGCTGTACAATCCTATTCCTAAATATAGCTGTTCAATCCTATTCCTAAATATATCTGTTCAATCCTATTCCTAAATGTAGCTGAACAATCCTATTCCTAAATATAGCTGTACAATCCTGTTCCTAAATATAGCTGTACAATCCTGTTCCTAAATATAGCTGTACAATCCTGTTCCTAAATATAGCTGTACAATCCTGTTCCTAAATATAGCTGTACAATCTTATTCCTAAATATAGCTGCACAATCCTATTCCTAAATATAGCTGTACAATCCTATTCCTAAATATAGCTGTACAACCCTGTTTCTAAATATAGCTGTACAATCCTGTTCCTAAATATAGCTGTACAATCCTATTCCTAAATATAGCTGTACAATCCTATTCCTAAATATAGCTGTACAATCCTGTTCCTAAATATAGCTGTACAATCCTGTTCCTAAATATAGCTGTACAATCCTGTTCCTAAATATAGCTGTACAATCCTGTTCCTAAATATAGCTGTACAATCCTGTTCCTAAATATAGCTGTACAATCCTGTTCCTAAATATAGCTGTACAATCCTGTTCCTAAATATAGCTGTACAATCCTGTTCCTAAATATAGCTGTACAATCCTGTTCCTAAATATAGCTGTACAATCCTGTTCCTAAATATAGCTGTTCAATCCTATTCCTAAATATAGCTGTTCAATCCTATTCCTAAATATAGCTGTTCAATCCTATTCCTAAATATAGATGTTCAATCCTATTCCTAAATGTAGCTGTTCAATCCTATTCCTAAATATAGCTGTACAATCCTGTTCCTAAATATAGCTGTACAATCCTGTTCCTAAATATAGCTGTTCAATCCTATTCCTAAATATAGCTGTTCAATCCTATTCCTAAATGTAGCTGTTCAATCCTATTCCTAAATGTAGCTGTTCAATCCTATTCCTAAATGTAGCTGTTCAATCCTATTCCTAAATGTAGCTGTTCAATCCTATTTCCTAAATGTAGCTGAACAATCCTATTCCTAAATGTAGCTGAACAATCCTGTTCCTAAATATTGCTGTACAATCCTGTTTCTAAATATAGCTGTACAATCCTGTTCCTAAATATAGCTGTACAATCCTATTCCTAAATATAGCTGTACAATCCTGTTCCTAAATATAGCTGTACAATCCTGTTCCTAAATATAGCTGTACAATCCTATTCCTAGATATAGCTGTACAATCCTATTCCTAAATATAGCTGTACAATCCTGTTCCTGGATATGGATGTATAATATAGTTTATTGTGCATTTATAAAACCTTTGTCGTACCCAATAATCCAATCCATCCTCATGTTTGTTCAGTACTTGTTTGTAATACGTGGACCATATTGAGTTAATGGACAATTATAGTATTCTTTGGTGCTATTCATTTTAGTCCGGAAAAATAAAGCTTAAAAAAAAACTCAAATATTATTAGGCCTAGAATGGGACATGTGTTCAATATTAGG
>WNGS01109749.1:2395843-2406203 GCA_020271785.1 Procambarus virginalis
GTTTACACGACTCAAAGATGACGTCTGAACACTTCCAGAACAAGTGCTTTGCTGACTAGACTTTTGTTCGAACCACAACGCTGTAAATGCTTGACCACCCACGTACTGCAAATGCAAATAACCGCCAACGGAACCTAAACACCAAACTTGACCGATGCCTAAATATGCATAGTATGCTAATTTAAATATAATAATGATTTTATATTTGAGAAAATTCCTGTTTTGAATGAACAGCATGTTAAAATTTCTTGTGCATCTTTGGGGTCGAACGCTGAATCTGAGGACGGGTTGAAATATCTTAGGATCAAGAAATTCATGCAAGTTGTAGAACCCATCGATTTCTGCTCATCAAACACTGTTTCTACAGTTTAGAGAGGGTAGACCTTTACAGTTTTAAAAATATTTACCCAACAGCATTTCATAAAATGTCTGGTCCAATTTTTTTTTCAAATGAAGTTAAAATCATAAATGTAAGTAGCCAATGCAGTACAATATTTGTAAAACTTCAGCCCTGGTATTTATTTTATTAGGCTACAATCAAGGGTTTGTGATATAAAAGATATATAGACATTTTGTTATAACTATAAAACTTCATTCCACAATAGACAAGCATTACTCCACTTAATTTGCAGCTAAAGGAAAGAGCTTGAGGAGGAAACAAATAAAGAAAAAATTATGCAAGCGAGCTAGGAATGTGTAAAAGGTTACGGTGTGTTAAGGGCCTGCTAAAGTTTGCATAACCTAATAGTATTCAAGCATTAATTGGAAAAAGACATTATTAGACATTTAATACTTAACCATTTCTGTTCATAATCTATTCATTGATGACTTGTGCTGAATTAATAAGAGTACACGACCATAATAAACTTAATCTTTGTACACTATGCATTAACAAAGCCTATGAATAACTAAATTTAGTACATATGTACGGTTTATAAATTTTCCGAAGATATAATACATATCTAATCTGAAATTCGATGACTCAAGTTCGATATCTACTTTAAATAATACAACTATAATGCTATGACCTAGACTGAAAACCGTCTTTGACAATCACCAGACTGACAATAGCGAAACTAAATTACACCAATCAACATTAACTCTAGTATATTGAACGGCATTCCAATCAGCAGCATTAACGTTAATTATATTCAATTTAACTAGATACTTAACAGCACTGTCAAGACTAAGGAAACCCCACCATGTCCCTAATTAGAGCCAACTGTTCTCGGCCATCAGCGCAACAATTATAATAGCAGCATATCAAATTTATTAAATTACTTTGAGGAAAGTAGCGAGAACGCATGTAGCCAGGCAAATCACCAGTCAAGTGTCAATTTCCAAGAATGCTTTTGTAAATTGTTGGCCATACGAGCTGGGCTGCTATTTGAAGCGCTGGAAAGAACGGTATTACTGACTTTTAAGACATTCTGCTTAACATTAAATTCCCAGCAAAGATTACCTTTTCGATTAAGAAAATAATTCGGTATTATATATTCTTAAACCTGAGTAGTACTGACCATATCCAATCACTTTACATACAGCTGTACTGAGTTAGTTTTAAATGTCTGAAGCAAGCCTCGTAATCCATTGACATGTTAGTACAAAATAAATAATTTAATACTGAGAGCAGTTACATTTAACAATAACTAACACTCATAAAACATCACTAACGGACGAAGCACCTACAGTATTTAAATATTTTATTTTTGGTTATGAATCGGTGAAAATCGGTAAACAGTTCCTTTACCAGATATAACTGTACAATCCTATTCCTAAATATAGCTGTACAATATTATTCCTAAATATAGCTGCACAATCCTATTCCTAAATATAGCTGTACAATCCTGTTCCTAAATATAGCTGTACAATCCTATTCCTAAATATAGCTGTACAATCCTATTCCTAAATATAGCTGTTCAATCCTATTCCTAAATATAGCTGTACAATCCTATTCCTAAATATAGCTGTTCAATCCTATTCCTAAATGTAGCTGTTCAATCCTATTTCCTAAATATAGCTGAACAATCCTGTTCCTAAATATTGCTGTACAATCCTGTTCCTAAATATAGCTGTACAATCCTGTTCCTAAATATAGCTGTACAATCCTATTCCTAAATATAGCTGTACAATCCTGTTCCTAAATATAGCTGTACAATCCTGTTCCTAAATATAGCTGTACAATCCTATTCCTAGATATAGCTGTACAATCCTATTCCTAAATATAGCTGTACAATCCTGTTCCTGGATATGGATGTATAATATAGTTTATTGTGCATTTATAAAACCTTTGTCGTACCCAATAATCCAATCCATCCTCATGTTTGTTCAGTACTTGTTTGTAAATACGTGGACCATATATTGAGTTAATGGACAATTATAGTATTCTTTGGTGCTATTCATTTAGTCCGGAAAAATAAAGCTTAAAAAAAAACTCAAATATTATTAGGCCTAGAATGGGACATGTGTTCAATATTAGGCCTCATCGAGTATTAGGCCTAGGTTAGTTATATTAGGTTTTATTAATACAAGCTTTTTCCGGTTCGTTAAGCTCAGTATTACCAAACTACTTTCTAATTATCCATTACGTCAGTATAAGTACCATCTTAATCAGGATAGACAGAACTAAAAGTCAATAATGTTTTACTCAGATGTATTTCAAAGGTACTGATAAAATTGTAGTGGATTTAGGTACTAAGTTCAGTTTTGTCCTTCGTAAAATATATGTGGATTAGTATTCATATTGTCACTCACAGCCTAGCATCCCGAAAACGATAATTTTATATTTACTTACATTACAGTGAAGATAAAATATTTGAACCCAACTGCATTCTTTTGCCCCTTGTGGCAATTTCTCATTTTTCCCTTTCGTTTTTTTTTTTTCATCGAACATTTAGTGCGTCTTGGTACTGCTTTTTGACACTTAACCAATGTGAAGATGTGCCTCTGGGTAGTTACCTGGTTGATGCCTGGTTGATGGGGTTCTGGGAGTTCTTCTACTCCCCAAGCCCGGCCCGAGGCCAGACTTGACTTGTGAGAGTTTGGTTCACTAGGCTGTTGCTTGGAGTTGAGTGGCCTGCAGGCCCACATACCCACCACAGCCCGGTTGGTCCGGCACTCCTTGAAGGAAGTGTTTTAAGTAGTGTTTTAAGAAGGTAGTGTTTAAGCACTATTTTTCTGGTTGCTTTGATTTGTTTTCTCCCTTTCCACTGGAGTATTCTTGGCCCTTTATGTAGACGATCTCGTAGTGCATGATTTCTTCACCATTCACTGGCGACTAACCTGCAGTAGATGGTGTGTCATTCTGAGCTACCAGTCCAACCTGTCTTCTTTCAAATTACGTCTGAATTTGACCGTTTACCCGTATGGCCGAAAATAAACGTAATTTGAAAATGGAACAAAAACACACAAACAGTAAGTTAAGGGTTCTCTGGTAGGTTAGGAGGGTAGGAAATTCTCCTAAGGTTTTCAAAATGTTTTGAAAACTTTAATTGAAAGTTTCCTCTCCTAACCTTAGCGAGTACGCCAGAGGACTCAAACAGAAAACGGGACAGTACATCACTCTCGTGAGCCGATTTAATTTCAAATTAGCCTATTTTTGGCCATGGCGCGCATACAAGCGAAAAGCGACGTTATTTTTAAGAGGACGGGTTGACCAGTCACGGCTTGACGCCATCCAAGACTGTGCTATAACTTTTACTCTCCCACTTGTTCTACGGAAGTTTCCTTCTATTTAAGGTTACTGCTGAACTCTAGGGGTTGATCTATGATAGCAGCTGGCAGACGCACATTCCTCCATTTGCACTCCTCTCTTGTACTTAACAATACAGAGTATGGTAGCCTTGCTTACCACCCCTCGCTCGACCTGAGCATTATACAGGGTCATGCCTGAGTTCTGGTGCCTTTCATTCGTTCCCTTTCCAGAGTTTACATGTTGAAACTGGCGTTCTGATTAAGAGTGTCGTGATCCCTTCTGCTTTTGATACTTTGCACCTTCCCTTCAACTCTATTCCAGTTTATGCTGTGGTCTGACTCCAGCCTCTCTGGAGGGCCCTGTCCCTTCTCACTTCTTAGTTTTTTAATACAATATGGCTCGTTTGCTCTTGGTACACATCAAGACATCTCCTCATGTTCCTTTCTTGCCCCCATGGAGGGGTCTCAATTGTGGAATTTTGCAAAACGTGACCCAAACAATGACGTCTTATACCTCTCTTATGTTATTGATTTTGCTGACCATACATAATGTGACATCTGCTCTGGGACTGGCATCTTCGTGGCAGAACTTGATGCCAATTTGTATCCCCTTCACAAACTACTTTTTTAGCGTCACTATTTCTTTGTCTGTTTCTCTTGCAGTGCCCTCACGGCTCTGGGGTATTGTAACCCATTACATCCTTTGATCTAAATCCGATACTAGATGTTTTGTCATCTTTAGCAAACTGTAGGACTGTCGAGTTCTGCTGGGTACCTATCCATATTGGCGCTATTGCGAATTAACTCTATGCAACATGTTTTCAGGGAGGAGATCCGCTCAAGGGAATGGATTGGGGACAACTACATAACTTGTGCCATGATTAGGTTAAGGTTTGATACGTTAATAAGGTGTATTATTGACTACTTTGTAATGTGTAATTCTGAAACTATTTGTGTGCCTCGAATTTCGTTTACAGAAAATCAAATTCCTCAAAGAAAACGTTTTCAGCATACACTTTGTTTTAAACTAACGATTTATATTACATTAAAGTTAAAACTTGAAAATAATCTGTTTACGACAAATATTCATTAGCTAGTTTACATGTAAATTGTTACTGGAACCCCAATATGCTTTCAGACCATCACAAACAGCTAGTTAACTAGGTTGTTTGAGGTGAGGTGTGGTTTCTCTTGGTAATGGATTTCGTCTGGGGATGGGCCGCTTTCTGACGTCACTGCTAAAGAGGCTTTTCATGCCAATCATTAATTCCGATATGAGCAATGGTTGGCAAAGTCGATGTCTGATATATGGGTTCAAACTGCGCTTACTTAAACGTGGCCTATCCTCAAGACCTTTTTCCTATAACAATACAGTAGCAGGCATCTAACAGTCTCAGAAGACTATGGAGTGGCCTCTCCAGGGCGCAAAGCCCAGGGTTGGTTGATACGGGGGGAGAAGTTGTTACCCATGCAGCAGGTCCTATCACAATAATAGGCTGTCCGACCTGCATTGACATACTTACTCATGAACCTCTTCTTTGAATATCCATGCATGCTTTCAAATGTCCCCTCTGGGTCACTTGCCCCATAATTAAAATCTGTGGGGAAATTGATGCATTTGATGTGACTCGCCTTGTGTCTTTTTGTTTTATTGGTATCCTGGGCCAGATTGACGAAGCAGTTACGCAAGCACTTACGACCTTTACATTTGTTCTCAATCTTTGGCGGCTTTGATTACAATTATTAAACAGTTATGAGCTCCAAAGCACCAGGAGGCTATTTATAACAATAACAACAGTCGATTGGGACGTTTTCATGCTTGTAAAGTGTTTATTAATAAATGTAACCAAAGCGTCAAAGATTGAGGAAAGATGTACACGTTCGTAAGCACTTGCGTAACTGCTTCGTGAATCTGGCCCCAGGTTCCTGGACGATACTTCCGCCTTTTAAATATCCCGTAACACAGACTGTGCTACTTAGTCTTGCTGACTTGCCACCATCTTTTGATAATTAGTGTCATTTAAGACTTTTAGTTCTATAATTGTTAGGTTGTGGTTGTTTAAGATTCGCTACTTGAACAACAAGTTCCAAGTAGCACGGCTATGGTGAGCCCGTAGTGACAAATTGTTAGGGGCAGAAGTGTTGTAAAACAGTGAACAAATGCACGGTGCTTTCAACAGCTGAGCTAGTAGGTATTGTGTATAATGTTTAGATAAACACATGCTAATCATTACATGGTGGATAATTCCACCTGTTTAGGAAAGAACCGTCTTCATAAACTTTACCTTCCGTTAGATAATGAATGCAACCCCCCTCCAACAATTATAATATATGGCACTATTGGTCGAATTAACACAAGTGTTCGTTTTGTACTAATGGAATAGTACATTATAGTATAATAATAGTATATTATGCCTTATATAATATACTATTATACATAATAGTATATTGGTGTAGTGTCTGGGATGCTCCCGGACGCAGGTTCGAATCCTCGTCACGGCTCTTGTGGATTTGTACTATAAGTAGCATTTTCCTAAGTGGCACAGTAATTAGAAGCTAATCTGTTCTTGGCCTCAATTAACAATCTTAGGCCTAATATATGCAGTCTTAGGCCTACCTTAATGCACGTGTGTTCTATGCAATACTTTTGAAAGCTTAGGCTTAGTTGTTGCGTGCTTTCTCGCACCCACAAATAGCATAGCATAAAACGTGAATATTTTTTTTCGTGCATCAGTTCATATTTGTAAGTTGGACCAGTAATTGTTCCAAGTACAGTTCTATGACATTTAGATGACATTGGTATACAGCAGTATTGCCTTCATTAGGACGACAAATATTATTAATTAGTCATAGAGCCAATAATACCAGAATTATCTATGTAAATGATATTCTTTAAATTAACGATTTAGGCTTAATTTTAATATTTCTGATAATAGAGCTCTGCCATATTTATTTTTATTTTTGCATGCACTTGCATCCCAACTGTACGCGAAGGCGATTGTATCTTCAGTACAGGATGTCCTTTACCCTCTTTTGCTTTTACAATTTTCCATTTAGGACTTCATAAGATTTGGTGTCTCGCGAATTAGCAGACCGAATCCGTTACTTGTCGTGGTGTGAGTGCGAGTAAAATCATAACTTAATGGTTAATGGTGCAGTTCATTATAGATGCATGTGTGTGTGTTTTATAATATATATAATATAAATAAATACACACACACACACGGTATATAAATACTATACACATAAGTGTCCGTATCTAGTCTATCACAAAACTAAATTTGAGAAGGTTCAAAGGTATGTCACCAGACTCGTACAAGCAATCACATATGTTAGGTTTAAAATATTTTTAATCGGGTGCATAATCTCGCTATTCACTTCTAAAACCAGATTGTTCGCCAGTAACCTTTGGCAGCTAAGGTTGGACGATTGCGATCTCTTACGTTTTCCCAACTCTGCGAACGGGTTCTCGGTCGTTAAAGTTGACAGCCGTTCTTTTTACTGCAAGCGCGGGGTTACACGGATGGGGGACGTAGATGGGCGCTACGCCAAACCTGGGGCCAGATTCATGAAGCGGTACGCAAGCACTTACGAACCTGGAGCCTGATCCTCGAAGCAGTTACGCAAGCACTTACGAACCTGGGGACAGATTCACGAAGCAGCTACACAAGCACTTACGAACCTGGGGCCAGATTGACGATTCAGTTACACAAGCACTTACGAACCTGGGACCAGATTGACGAAGCAGTTACACAAGCACTTACGAACCTGGGGCCAGATTCACGAAGCAGTTACACAAGCACTTACGAACGTGTACATCTTTTCTCAATCTTTGGCGGCTTTGTTTACAATTATTAATTAAACCGTTAATGAGCTCCGAAGCACCAGGAGGCTGTTTATAACAATAACAACAGTTGATTGGCAAGTTTCATGCTTGTATCTGTTTGACGGCTTTGGTTACATTTAAGTTTACAAGCAGATAAACTGTTAGAGTAAATAATACCTTAGGCCAGATTCACTAAGCAGTTACGCAAGCACTTACGAACGTGTACATCTTTCCTCAATCTTTGACGGCTTTGGTTACATTTATTAAACAGTTTACAAGCATGAAAACTTGCCAATCAACTGTTGTTATTGTTATAAACAGCCTCCTGGTGCTTCGGAGCTCATTAACGGTTTAATTAATAATTGTAAACAAAGCCGCCAAAGATTAAGAAAAGATGTACAGGTTCGTAAGTGCTTGCATAACTGCTTCGTGAATCTAGCCCCAGGTTCGTAGGTGCTTGCGTAACTGCTTCGTGAATCTGGCCCCAGGTTCGTAGGTGCTTGCGTAACTGCTTCGTGAATCTGGCCTCTGGGTGTCGAAAAGCAACATGTTGGAAATTGTTACGTCCCCAACACTTGTTCAAGAATGGGGAACGTACATGTTACATAGTCCTTATGTGAGAAATTACAATGTTGTATACAGAATAAATATTAGCATTACAGACAATGCTGTATACAGAATAAATATTAGCATTACAGATTCTGGTGGATTTGATGTTAAAGTATTAAATCGTTGGGACAACCTGCCATACAAAAATGTTTCTTTTAGCAACTATTGGTCTAACGTACACAGATGGATTGTTGTATGAACAATAGTTCACATTTGTTCGGCCGGGTTCTTTGATTTGTTCAACAAATTTCGGAACAAATTTGTTCACATTTGCCAGCTGGCCGAGCGGACAGCACGCTGGATATGTGATCCTGGGTTCGATCCCGGGCGCCGGCGAGAAAAATTGGGCAGAGTTTCTTTCACCCTATGCCCCTGTTACCTAGCAGTAAATAGGTACCTGGGAGTTAGTCAGCTGTCACAGGCTGCTTCCTGGGTGTGTGTGTATAGAAAATATATGATCTAAATTAGGGCTAAAATGCCGTATATCAGGCATAGGTTTGTTTATTTGGACCCGGGGACAGGTTTGGTTGTATAGCTACTATTTAGACAGTAAGCTAAGAAGTTTTCCAAAATCGCACAAAACTTTTACTAGTTTTTTGTTAATACAATAGTGCATTTTTATTCGTTGGACCAATAGTTGCTGTAAGTACTGTAATATTTGGAGGATGGGTTGCATTAGGAAAATCAACTGCTTCAACTTTCCATTACAGAAACACTACAGACAATAATGCAGTCGTTTAAAATTATACCCCCATTTTTCACAATCCGTAGCACAACACTTGAGTATTGTTATTACAAACAATAAATCATATTTACTGTTTACGAACTTCAGAAAGATGACCGAAATGTTGTTGTTTCTTAATCATCTGAGGTGGTGATTGGTCATCATAGCTAGCCGGTCGGCCGAGCGGACAGCACACTGGACTCGCGACCTGTGGTCCTGGGTTCGATCCCAGGCGCCGGCGAGAAACAATGGGCAGAGTTTCTTTCACCCTATGCCCCTGTTACCAAGCAGTAAAGTAGGTACCTGGGTGTTAGTCAGCTGTCACGGGCTGCTTCCTGGGGGTGGAGGCCTGGTCGAGGACCGGGCCGCGGGGACACTATAGCTCTGAAATCATCTCAAGATAACCTCAAGATAGATAGCTTCAGCCACGTTATTGTGACTCATCGTCAGCAAATACAAGGAAACGTTTAGCCAGAGACCTAGATAGACCGAGCTGGCAAGTATGGCCTTTATTAATAATTATAGTAATAACTAATGGTGTTTCGAGAACCCTTTTTAGTAATGTATTACTTTAACTAAAAGTTATTACTTTGAACACCTTTAAAGGTATTACTTTAAGTATTATTAATAAGGGGAAAGACTGCCGGTTCGATCTCTCTAGGTCTGTAGCCAAACGTTAACTGATATCTGCTGACCATGAGTCACGATAACGTGGCTGAAGATCTCATGTGTAGTTTGGTTATCATAAGATGGAAAAACAACGACGTTTCGGTCCATCCTGGACCATTATAAAATCGTGTGAGAGGTTACCACCTTTCGGTTAAAGGAAAACATGACTTATTTTGGCAAACATTTCTGTGTCTTCTCGTACTTATTTTTATGTTTTTTCCTGAAACTTGAGTTTGGTGCTTCTCTGTCCAATTATATTTCATCAAAAGGCATTGCCTCTGATCCTCTTGTCTCCTGACTTGCCGAAACTTTCACAGCCTATCTTGGTACTTTTTTCTTTTACTCTCCTTAGTCAATCAGGATTTCATTGAGAGATTGCTTCTGCAGTTTACCTGTAAGGTGCTCAGTCTTGATGTTGATTCTTTATATACTAATGTTCCACTTGGTGGTGATCTCTTTCCACAGTCAGAAGGCGACTGAGAGACTTCTTTACCTCCTGCTACCCATTGATGTCTCTCGATCTCGTCAGACATTTGAGTGGACTAACTACAACTCTTTCCATGGTAAATATTTATCAAACTTTGTGTCGATTGAGGATTTTCCCTCACTCTCTTTCCAGCTGTTGGCAATCTCTGTATGGAATACTTTGAAACTGTCCTTTGCACTATTGGTATTTATCCCTCTTGGCTAGTTAACATTTGTTGCTCTTTGGCTTCATGACTGTCTTTTCAAGCTCTTCTTTCAACAGTCTTGTTCCTTCCATCAACTACAAGTTGAATGGGAATCTAATTCCCTCCTCCTCCTCCGTAGATGTCCATGTTCTCTGCTCTTGTCACTGG
>WNGS01109749.1:2412061-2430023 GCA_020271785.1 Procambarus virginalis
AACATCATCCCCTCCTGTCTATTCCTTCCCAGAACATATCCATCCTGTCACTGTCTCCTCCCTCCCACACACGCCCGTCCCCTGTCCTACTCCCTGTCCCACACACTCTCACTATCACGATGACCAAAAGGTTGCAACCAAGAATGCAAATCTGTCTCCATGTGAAAGTCACTATTTGAATTTACTAATATTTACTAGCCATAGACTTCGGGCATTGGGGGGGCCGTGGTCCCTCCCTTTCAGTGGGGGGGGGGGGGTTAGCACTGGCTAACCCCCCCCCCTGAGCCTTACCCCCTCCACTCACAGGCCCCCCTACTTCCTACAAAGGGGGGGGGGGATAAGGAAGGGAGGGGATTATCAGGGGATAGCACCAAGCCGTTACGACTATATAGCACTGGGAAGGGGTCAGGATAAGGATTTGGGATGGGACGGCGGGAAAGGAATGGTGCCCCAACCACGTGTGGACGGTCGGGGATTGAACGCCGACCTGCATGAAGCAAGACCGTCGCTCTACCGTCCACCCCAAGTGATTGGAAGATCGACCTCGACCATTCCTATGACACCTCTGATAAAATCACCAGTAATCCTATGAGATTTAATGAGGCTAGCCTGAACATCTGGTCTCCAACCTCGAACCAACATATAAGACAATCTCTCATATATATATAGATATAGTACTGAGTGAGATACTCATATATAAGGGGCCTAGGGAGAGTAATGGGTCTGAACAACAAGCGAAGGTTAATATTGAACTGGTCTTTGATGTGTTAATATAGCAAGGATATCAAGGCTATAATATGATGACTGATTATTAGGATGTTGATTGTGATGAGACACAACATTGTATTGTCTCTGTATTGTCTTTAGACAGTATTGTCTCTAGATAGTTGTCTCTCAGGAATGGTACCAGATATAAGACTGTCTCGTGGCTCTCTTCTCTCTCTCTCTCCTCTCTCTCCCTCCCTCCCTCTCTCCCTGGTCCTCCCTCCCTCTCTCCCTGGTCCTCCCTCCCTCTCTCCCTGGTCCTCCCTCCCCCCCCCTCCTCCCTGGTCCTCTCCCTCCCCTCGTTCCCTGGGTCAAAACACGAGTTGTTTTGATAATTAGAGGTCAGGCAGGCAAAAATATTTTCGCAGGTCTTAACATCCGCCATGTTTACTCTTTTATTACCAATAGTCTCTTGTCTCCCCTCTTCCCACCAGAGGGAGGAGGAGGAGAGAGAGGGAGAGAGGGAGAGAGAGGGAGAGGGGGTATAGGGGGAGGGGGGAAGGGGCAGGAAGGAATATCAGGGAAAGCGCCAAGCCATTACGACTATATAGCACTGTGAAGGGTAGGGAAGGTGGTGAAGGGTAGGGAAGGTGGTGTAGGGTAGGGAAGGTGGTGAAGGGTAGGGCAGGGTGGTGAAGGGTAGGGAAGGTGGTGGTAGGGTAGGGAAGGTGGTGTAGGGTAGGGAAGGTGGTGTAGGGTAGGGAAGGGTGGGTGAAGGGCAGGGAAGGTGGTGAAGGGTAGGGAAGGTGGTGAAGGGTAGGGAAGGTGGTGAAGGGGGTAGGGAAGGTGGTGAAGGGTAGGGAAGGTGGTGAAGGGTAGGGAAGGTGGTGAAGGGTAGGGAAGGTGGTGAAGGGTAGGGAAGGTGGTGAAGGTAGGGAAGGTTGGTGAAGGGTAGGGAAGGTAGTGAAGGGCAGGGAAGGTGGTGTAGGGTAGGGAAGGTGGTGTAGGGCAGGGAAGGTGGTGTAGGGCAGGGGAAGGTGGTGAAGGACAGGGAAGGTGGTGAAGGGCAGGGAAGGTAGTGAAGGGCAGGGAAGGTGGTGAAGGGGCAGGGAAGGGTGGTGAAGGGCAGGGAAGGTGGTGAAGGGCAGGGAAGGGTGGTGAAGGGCAGGGAAGGTAGTGAAGGGCAGGGAGGGTGGTGAAGGGCAGGGAAGGTGGTGAAGGGCAGGCATCCCAATTTCACTCTTTTCCGAACGTATTTACCTCTCTTTCTGAACCTATTTTCCCCTAATTAAACCCATTTCATCTTTTTATGCCTATTTCTCTCCCCCTTTCCAGATAATTTCCCATTCCTTTTCCGAAATTGTTCCCCCTTTTCCAAACATATTTCCCTGTTCCCTTTACTTCATTGTATATTCCGCACTCCCTCGCCGAAAATGCATTTGGCTAGCCCCACTAACGCCACTCCAGGAGGCACCCCCCACTCTGCTCTCAAGTTACATTTCCATGTATAAAGAAAGTCACCACCCCCCCCTAACCTCACCCCCAACCCCCACCACCCAACCCCTACTACCCAACCCCACCACCCAAACCCCAACTACCCAATCCTCCATCTGCTTTTTTCGCTATTTCTCCTCTCTCAATTCCTTTTTAAACCTTTTGTCTTTGGTTTTTTGTTTATATCTGTCTGCCTGTCTGTCTGTTCTGTCTCTGTCTGTCTGCTGCTGCTCTGTCTGTGTTGTCTGTCTGTCTGTTTTGCGTTCTGTCTGTCTGTCTTCGTCTGTCTGTCTGTCTGTCTGTTGCCTGCTGCTGGTCTGTCTGTCTGTCTGTCGTCTTCTGTCTGTCTGTCTGTCTCTCTCTCTCTCTCTCTCTCTCTCTCCTCTCTCTCCCTCGCTCTCATCTCTCTCCCTCTCTCTCTCTCTCTCTCTCTCTCTCATGGGCAGTGTTCTCGGGAAATAATGTGACTAGGCGTGTTATGGTATCATTGATGTCTCTACCAATACACCTAATTCCTTCGCTTACACAATAACAATTAACTCCGGAAGTCTCTCAAGAAGACCTTCCTGCTCCCCCCACCCCTGAGCCTGTCTCCTGGGGCCTGCTCCCCCCACCCCTGAGCCTGTCTCCTGGGGCCTGCTACCCCACCCCCCTGAGCCTGTCTCCTGGGCCCCTGCTACCCACCCCCCTGAGCCTGTCTCCTGGGGCCTGCTACCCCTCCCTCAACCCGCTTCAACTCACACGTAATTGAAGCTTTATGTTACTGACCAACGCGTCGAAATTTGGGAGCTGTAGTAAAATTAATTACGTCGTAAACTCGGCGCTTTCTCGAAGTAAGAGCATCAGTTGTTTGTGTTGGTAAATACGTGTGTAATGAGACAACATCTGTACAGATTTAACACCTGTGATCTGGTGAGATAATGAAGCTGTTATCCAAGCACCGGGTAAATATACTGGTATATTTGCTTGCATGCAAGTTCGCTCTGAAGAGGCACTCTGCTGGCTTCATAATAGACTTGTTGTTTCGCTCCTTGGGGGATATAGCTTCCCCACTTTAGGCATGTTAAAACTTACTGAAAGGAGATTAGACGTCTCTCTTATTTTTCAACATTTTGTGTCTTGCTCTTAACATTCTTACTTCCCAGTCGCATTTCTTATCTTATTATCAACCTCCTCCGTCTCTTTTTTGGCCCCTCTCTGCCCCTCTCTCTGCCCCCCTCTGCCCCCCTCTGCCCCCCTCTGCCCCCCTCTGCCCTGCACTGCCCCCTCTGCCCCCTCCTAATCCAGCCGGCACAAACTTCATATCACTATTTTTACATTCGTAGCTCACAGGCCCCTGCGTTATGCGCCCCATTTCTTTTTCATGTTCCCGCTCACCGGGAAAATGTGATTCTATGAATGTTCATCTGTCTTCCGCCTTTCTCCCCCCCCCACCTCCCTGACTTTTCTCTTCCTTCTTATCTCACTCCTGAGTGTCTTGGCTTCTTTCATTTCACTCCTGAGTGTCTTGGCTTTTTTCATTTCACTCTAGAGTGTCTTGGCTTCTTTCATTTCACTCCTGAGTGTCTTGGGTTCTTTCATTTCACTCATGAGTGTCTTGGCTTCTTTCATTTCACTCCAGAGTGTCTTGGCTTCTTTTATTTCACTCCTGAGTGTCTTGGCTTCTTCATTTCACTCCAGAGTGTCTTGGCTTCTTTCATTTCACTCCTGAGTGTTTTGGTTTCTTTCATTTCACTCCTGAGTGTCTTGGCTTTTTCATTTCACTCCTGAGTGTCTTGACTTCTTTCATTTCACTCCAGAGCGTCTTGGCTTCTTTCATTTCACTCCTGAGTGTTTTGGCTTCTTTCATTCACTCCTTAGTGTTTTGGCTTCTTTCATTTCACTCCAGAGCGTCTTGGCTTCTTTCATTTCACTCCTGAGTGTCTTGGCTTCTTTCATTTCACTCCTGAGTGTCTTGGCTTCTTTCATTTCACTCCTGAGTGTCTTGGCTTCTTTCATTTCACTCCTGAGCGTCTTGGCTTCTTTCATTTCCCTCCTGAGTGTCTTGGCTTCTTTCATTTCACTCCTGAGTGTCTTGGCTTCTTTCATTTCACTCCTGAGTGTCTTGGCTTCTTTCATTTCACTCCTGAGCGTCTTGGCTTCTTTCATTTCACTCCTGAGTGTCTTGGCTTCTTTCATTTCACTCCTGAGTGTCTTGGCTTCTTTCATTTCACTCCTGAGTGTCTTAGCTTCTTTCATTTCACTCCTGAGTGCCTTGGCTTCTTTCATTGAATGTTTTGTTAAAGCCTCGCCGAGTGTAGATGTTGGCTTGTGGAGTCAGGTATGTGTAGGTGTTGGCTTGTGGAGTCAGGTGTGTAGGTGTTGGCTTGTGGAGTCAGGTGTGTGTAGGTGTTGGCTTGTGGAGTTAGGTATGTGTAGGTGTTGGCTTGTGGAGTCAGGTATGTGTAGGTGTTGGCTTGTGGAGTCAGGTATGTGTAGGTGTTGGCTTGTGGAGTCAGGTATGTGTAGGTGTTGGCTTGTGGAGTCAGTGTGTGTAGGTGTTGGCTTGTGGAGTCAGGTATGTGTAGGTGTTGGCTTGTGGAGTCAGGTATGTGTAGGTGTTGGCTTGTGGAGTCAGGTATGTGTAGGTGTTGGCTTGTGGAGTCAGGTGTGTGTAGGTGTTGGCTTGTGGAGTCAGGTATGTGTACGTGTTGGCTTGTGGAGTCAGGTATGTGTAGGTGTTGGCTTGTGGAGTCAGGTATGTGTAGGTGTTGGCTTGTGGAGTCAGGTATGTGTAGGTGTTGGCTTGTGGAGTCAGGTGTGTAGGTGTTGGTTTGTGGAGTCTGGTGTGTGTAGGTGTTGGCTTGTGGAGTCAGGTGTGTAGGTGTTGGTTTGTGGAGTCAGGTGTGTGTAGGTGTTGGCTTGTGGAGTCTGGTGTGTGTAGGTGTTGGCTTGTGGAGTCAGGTGTGTAGGTGTTGGCTTGTGGAGTCAGGTGTGTGTAGGTGTTGGCTTGTGGAGTCAGGTGTGGGAAGTTTGGTCACCTCCAACTCTCAGAATGTCACTATGCAAACACACGACCAACCTGCAACGTTGCTACAACATTCGAACAACTTTTAACACCTAACAAGTTGTAACAACGTTCTAATACGTCATAAAAACGTTATAACAAGATGTAACAACTTTATTACAAGTTGTAACAAGCGCAAACAGAGGAGAGGTATTTTAGGCGATGGTTGTAAGGTGGCGCTGCAGACTCAGGCGTGGGTCTCACGTACGTGGCATAATACAATCGGAAGCATTATTCAGTAAAAATTTCTCGAGGGCTATCAAGACCGTTGTCGGGTTTGCATATGTTCAAAATGCTGTATGGTACAGCATTCCGGGTTCGATCCCCGGTGGAGGCGAAGACAAATGGGCAGAGGTTCTTTCACCCTGGTGCGCCTGTTCACCTAGCAGTAAATAGGTACCTGGGAGTTAGACAGCTGCTACGGGCTGCTTCCTGGGGATGTGTAACCAAAAGAAGGCCTGGTCGAGGACCGGGCCGCGGGGACGCTAAGCCCCGAAATCATCTCAAGATAACCTCAAGATAACCTCAAGATAACCTCAAGATAACCTCAAGATAACCTCAGGTACTGTATTCCAAAACTTTAGGGCACACGTGAGGAATTTGCAAATCTTGGTGAATTATTATTAATAAAACTTTTAAAGTTTTAAACCTTTTAAAAGTTTAATTTTACGGTTTTGTTGTATCCCAAGAAATCTCTTGGCACCATTCTTCCCCCCCCCTGTCTCCTCCCAAATCCTTGGGCCAGATTCACGAAGCAGTTATGCAAGCACTTACGAACCTGGGGCCAGATTCACGAAGCAGTTATGCAAGCACTTACGAACCTGGGGCCAGATTCACGAAGCAGTTATGCAAGCACTTACGAACCTGGGGCCAGATTCACGAAGCAGTTACGCAAGCACTTACGAACCTGGGGCCAGATTCACGAAGCAGTTATGCAAGCACTTACGAACCTGGGGCCAGATTCACGAAGCAGTTATGCAAGCACTTACGAACCTGGGGCCAGATTCACGAAGCAGTTATGCAAGCACTTACGAACCTGGGGCCAGATTCACGAAACAGTTACGCAAGCACTTACGAACCAGGGACCAGATTCACGAAGCAGTTACGCAAGCACTTTCGAACCTGGGGCCAGATTCACGAAGCAGTTACGCAAGCACTTACGAACCTGGGGCCAGATTCACGAAGCAGTTACGCAAGCACTTACTAACTTGTCCCTCTTTTCTCAATCTTTGGCGGCTTTGTTTACAATTATTAAACAGTTAATGAGCTCCGAAGCACCAGGAGGCTGTTTATAACAATAACAACAGTTGATTGGCAAGTTTTCATGCTTGTAAACTGTTTAATAAATGTAACCAAAGCCGTCAAAGATTGAGGAAAGATGTACACGTTCGTAAGTGCTTGCGTAATTGCTTCAGGAATCTGGCCCCAGGTTCGTAAGTGCTTGCTTAACTGCTTTTTGAATCTGGCCCCAGGTTCGTAAGTGCTTGCATAACTGCTTCTTCAATCTGGCCCCAGGTTCATAAGTGCTTGCATAAATGCTTCGTGAATCTGGCCCCAGGTTCGTAAGTGCTTGCATAACTGCTTTTTGAATCTGGCCCCAGGTTTGTAAGTGCTTGTATACCTGCTTCGTGAATCTGGCCCCAGGTTCGTAAGTGCTTGCATAACTGCTTCGTCAATCTGGCCCCAGGTTCGTAAGTGCTTGCGTAACCGCTTCGTGAATCTGGTGATGTACAAAATAGTATGGGACCTCAACTCCTGCAAAAAATGCACTATTGTTAAAAATTCGCTACCTGGAACAAAAAGTTCCAAGTAGCACCGGCTATGGTGAGCCCTTTCCCCGATTTGTGTTTGAGAAAAAGACTGCGCCGCTGCTCCAGCAGAGCCTGAACTAAATTCCAATTCCTGTTACAGAGAATGTGGGAATTTATAGTTTCCGGCCCTTGTCATTTGTGTCGTGAAGCGGACCAATATGAATAATCTATTTCCAACTGGAGAATGGTCTTGTATTCGCTCTCTCACCCCCCGCACACTCTCTCTCCTCAAGTGAGAGGGTGAACTACAGCTGCCTGAAGACCACAGCTGCCTGAGGACCACAGCTGTCTGAGGACCACAGCTGTCTGAGGACCACAGCTGTCTGAGGACCACAGCTGCCTGAGGACCACAGCTGCCTGAGGACCACAGCTGTCTGAGGACCACAGCTGTCTGAGGACCACAGCTGCCTGAGGACCACAGCTGCCTGAAGACCACAGCTGCCTGAGGACCACAGCTGTCTGAGGACCACAGCTGCCTGAGGACCACAGCTGTCTGAGGACCACAGCTGTCTGAGGACCACAGCGGCCTGAGGACCACAGCTGTCTGAGGATCACACCTGCCTGAGGACCATACCTGCCTGAGGACCATACCTGCCTGAGGACCATACCTGAGGACCACACCTGCCTGAGGACCACAGCTGTCTGAGGACCATACCTGAGGACCACACCTGCCTGAGGACCATACCTGCCTGAGGACCATACCTGAGGACCACACCTGCCTGAGGACCACACCTGCCTGGGGACCACAGCTGCCTGAGGACCACAGCTGCCTGAGGACCACAGCTGCCTGACGACCACAGCTGCCTGACGACCACAGCTGTCTGAGGACCACAGCTGTCTGAGGACCACAGCTGTCTGAGGATCACACCTGCCTGAGGACCATACCTGCCTGAGGACCATACCTGAGGACCACACCTGCCTGAGGACCACACCTGCCTGAGGACCACACCTTCCTGGGGACCACAGCTGCCTGAGGACCACAGCTGCCTGAGGACCACAGCTGCCTGACGACAACAGCTGCCTGACGACCACAGCTGCCCGAGGACCACAGCTGCCTGAGGACCACAGCTGTCTGAGAACCACAGCTGCCTGAGGACCATACCTGCCTGAGGACCATACCTGAGGACTACACCTGCCTGAGGACCACAGCTGTCTGAGGACCACACCTGCCTGAGGACCACACCTGCCTGAGGACCACAGCTGCCTGAGGACCACACCTGCCTGAGGACCATAGCTGCCTGAGGACCATAGCTGCCTGAGGACCACACCTGTCTGAGGACCACAGCTGCCTGAGGACCATAGCTGCCTGAGGACCACACCTGTCTGAGGACCACAGCTGCCTGAGGACCATAGCTGCCTGAGGACCACACCTGTCTGAGGACCACACCTGTCTGAGGACCACACCTGCCTGAGGACCATACCTGAGGACTACACCTGCCTGAGGACCACAGCTATCTGAGGAGCACAGCTGTCTGAGGACCACACCTGTCTGAGGACCACACCTGCCTGAGGACCATAGCTGCCTGAGGACCACACCTGTCTGAGGACCACAGCTGTCTGAGGACCACAGCTGTCTGAGGACCACACCTGCCTGAGGACCACAGCTGCCTGAGGACCATACCTGCCTGAGGACCACACCTGCCTGAGGACCACACCTGCCTGAGGACCATAGCTGCCTGAGGACCACACCTGTCTGAGGACCACAGCTGTCTGAGGACCACACCTGTCTGAGGACTACACCTGCCTGAGGACCACAGCTGTCTGAGGACCACACCTGCCTGAGGACCACACCTGCCTGAGGACCATAGCTGCCTGAGGACCACACCTGTCTGAGGACCACAGCTGCCTGAGGACCATAGCTGCCTGAGGACCACACCTGTCTGAGGACCACACCTGTCTGAGGACCACACCTGCCTGAGGACCATACCTGAGGACTACACCTGCCTGAGTACGACAGCTGCCTGAGGACCACACCTGCCTGAGGACCATACCTGCCTGAGGACCACAGCTGCCTGAGGACCACACCTGCCTGAGGACCACACCTGCCTGAGGACCACAGCTGTCTGAGGACCACAGCTGTCTGAGGACCACAGCTGCCTGAGGACCACACCTGCCTGAGGACCACAGCTGTCTGAGGACCACACCTGCCTGAGGACCACGCCTGCCTGAGGACCACACCTGCCCGAGGACTACTTTCCTTGACGTGGATTCACTAACAATCTTGGAC
Organism: Procambarus virginalis; assembly: GCA_020271785.1. Lineage (NCBI taxonomy): Eukaryota > Metazoa > Arthropoda > Malacostraca > Decapoda > Cambaridae > Procambarus > Procambarus virginalis. Next base: position 2,421,345 of record WNGS01109749.1, read on the forward strand.
TGTGCTCTTAAGTCTTTGTTAAATTGCGTCAATTTATAGGTTCATTTCATTACTTTTAGCGTCTAGTTCACTCATCGTCACTCATCCTGTGAGTGAACATTCGTCCACAGTGACAGTATTGGGCAGCGTCACTCATCCTGGGAGTGGACACACCGCCATAGTGACAGTATTGGGCAGCGTCACTCATCCTGTGAGTGGACACACCGCCATAGTGACAGTGTTGGGCAGCGTCACTCATCCTGGGAGTGAACACACCGCCATAGTGACAGTATTGGGCAGCGTCACTCATCCTGGGAGTGGACACACCGCCATAGTGACAGTATTGGGCAGCGTCACTCATCCTGTGAGTGGACACACCGCCATAGTGACAGTATTGGGCAGCGCCACTCATCCTGTGAGTGGACACACCGCCATAGTGACAGTATTGGGCAGCGCCACTCATCCTGTGAGTGGACACACCGCCATAGTGACAGTATTGGGCAGCGCCACTCATCCTGTGAGTGAACACACCGCCATAGTGACAGTATTGGGCAGCGCCACTCATCCTGTGAGTGGACACACCGCCATAGTGACAGTATTGGGCAGCGCCACTCATCCTGTGAGTGGACACACCACCATAGTGACAGTATTGGGCAGCGCCACTCATCCTGTGAGTGGACACACCGCCATAGTGACAGTATTGGGCAGCGCCACTCATCCTGTGAGTGGACACACCGCCATAGTGACAGTATTGGGCAGCGCCACTCATCCTGTGAGTGGACACACCGCCATAGTGACAGTATTGGGCAGCGCCACTCATCCTGTGAGTGGACACACCACCATAGTGACAGTATTGGGCAGCGCCACTCATCCTGTGAGTGGACACACCGCCATAGTGACAGTATTGGGCAGCGCCACTCATCCTGTGAGTGGACACACCGCCATAGTGACAGTATTGGGCAGCGCCACTCATCCTGTGAGTGGACACACCGCCATAGTGACAGTATTGGGCAGCGCCACTCATCCTGTGAGTGAACACACCGCCATAGTGACAGTATTGGGCAGCGCCACTCATCCTGTGAGTGAACACACCGCCATAGTGACAGTATTGGGCAGCGCCACTCATCCTGTGAGTGGACACACCGCCATAGTGACAGTATTGGGCAGCGCCACTCATCCTGTGAGTGGACACACCGCCATAGTGACAGTATTGGGCAGCGCCACTCATCCTGTGAGTGGACACACCGCCATAGTGACAGTATTGGGCAGCGCCACTCATCCTGTGAGTGGACATACCGCCATAGCAGCATGTACAACACTCCCCAATAGGAAGAAAACCCGTCTATAATTGACAAATAGAGTTTTCCTAACTCAAACAATGTGGGGTTTATTAGTCTATATCTGTATCTAATGTGTCTTAGATGGGCACAGGGCTCTCAGGCAAGTAGATATATCTAAAATTTACTACGAATATATCTGTGTAACACTCATCAGATAGATATCTGTATAACACCGACTAGGTATATATAGAGATAGTGTATCTTCTTTATCGAATCAATAGTATTCGTGGGAATGGTTCCCCTGTTAAATATTCAAGGTGCATCCATCATTTGCATATTGCTATTTTGAACAAATAGCAAGCTGAAACTAAAGGTAAAAGTTGCTTTGGATGAGGGCGCGGCCCAAACGTTTCAACGAATTATGCCATTTAAAAGCTTTTGAATATGTTAAGCGCTGAAATATTGAACGGTGACGCAGAGTTCGCAAAACAAACTCAAAACTGTAGTGTTTCGCTCTCTTTACTGGCTGTTGCAAACTGTTTATTGCTACTGTTTGCTACATGTAGCCTGTTAGTGCGGGTCTTGTTCTGTTTGCCACGGTTTCTGCCTGTTTATTGGGTGTCTTGTTCTGTTTGCCACGGTTTCTACCTGTTTATTGAGTGTTTTGTTCTGTTTGCCACGGTTTCTACCTGTTTATTGAGTGTTTTGTTCTGTTTGCCACGGTTTCTACCTGTTTATTGAGTGTTTTGTTCTGTTTGCCACGGTTTCTACCTGTTTATTGAGTGTCTTGTTCTGTTTGCCATTGTTTCTGCCTGTTTATTGGGTGTCTTGTTCTGTTTACTTTGGGTTTCCCCTGTTTACTTCCTGTTTAAACGGTTTACTGCGACTTGGAAGAATAAAAAGTAATTAAAAGCTAATTAGCAATTAGTTGCTATTTACTAATCATTTTTGACAATTGTGGCTTGATGGAGCGAAGATAAATATCAGTTGTTTTTGTGGCAGACTTATGACAATTATGGTGTATGTGCGTGTTCTGACGGGCCTATCACAGCCTATCTTTCCACACATTATATCTTGCAACCTTGTGATGATTTCGGGGCTCGGCGTCCCCCGCGGCCCGGTCGTCGACCAGGCCTCCTGGTCGACGAGGCATGGAATGATCCGGGTCGTATTGCAGATGTAGGAGTGTGTCAACCAGCCATGGAGTCCTTACCTTGTGCTGAACACTGCTGAATGCTCTGTGGCAGTCCAGGAAAATGCAGTCAGCCCATCCTTCTCTTTCCAGCATGACCTGGCAAGACTTCAAGACATCTCACAACTCACGTTAATGTTTTCTTACACTTTTTTCCGTTTTAGGTGTTCCACGGGCCTCCTAATTAGTCTTTCAGTCATGCATGTTAATTATGTGTGTGTGTGTGTGTGTTCACCTAGTTGTATTCACCTAGTTGTGTTTGCGGGGGTTGAGCTTTGCTCTTTCGGCCCGCCTCTCATATGTCAATCAACTGTTTACTAACTACTTTTTTTTTCCACACACACACACACACACACACACACACACACACACACACACACACACACACACACACACACACACACACACACACACACACACACACACACACCAGGAAGCAGCCCGTGACAGCTGACTAACTCCCAGGTACCTATATACTGCTAGGTAACAGGGCATTCAGGGTGAAAGAAACTTTGCCCATTTGTTTCTGCCTCGTGCGGGAATCGAACCCGCGCCACAGAATTACGAGTCCTGCGCGCTATCCACCAGGCTATGAGGCCCCCTTGTGTGTGTGTGTGTGTGTGTGTGTGTGTGTGTGTGTGTGTGTGTGTGTGTGAACTATTTGTATTTACTATTTCTGCCTTCAAGAGCTGTTAGCTCTTAAACCCTTTCTACCGGTCGGTTGTCTAATGTACTCCAGACTTATTTTTATTCTGTCAGATCTTCTACTAAGACTGATCGCACGTTGGCGGTGACCAACGCCCTAAATGCCTCCTTATTAAGGCTCCTGAATGATGTTTTGACTTTTGCTAGTGTAGAGTATGCCGCTGATATTATTGTGTTTATATGAGCCTCTGGAGTTAGGTTTGGTGTTGTCCACTCCCAAGACTTTTCTGCTCTCGTTACAGAGAGATAGCTTCCCCCTTCATTGTGTATAGCATTTCTTTTGTCTCCTGTCACTTATTCTCATTTCCATCCCCTTACACTTGCTGGGGTTGAAATCTAATAGCCATTTCTCGGAATGACTGCATGTGTTGAAGTCATCTTGGAGAATCTTACAATCCTCATCTGTCTCATCACTTATTAAATTTGTATCGTCTGCAAATATCTACTTTAAGTCGTATAGATACGTCATTTACTTAACTGAGAAATAGCATAGGTCCCCAGAACCGATCCTTGAGGTGAACAAAGCCACAGGGGCCGTGACGAGGATTCGAACCTGCGTCCGGGAGCATCCCAGACACTGCCTTAATCGACTGAGCTACGACAGGGTAAAAAGGTGTGTGATGATGTAAGGGCGAAGAGGTAGAACGGCCTATTGACATAACTCGAGTGCAGGGGGGAGTTGTGTAAAACCCTGGTTTGTGTCTCGGAGAGGCTGCAGGATCCAGTAAGTTCAGTAGAACTTCGGTTTCAACCCTTTTAATCCTGTCGTAGCTCAGTCGATTAAGGCAGTAGTATCTGGGATGCTCCCGGACGCAGGTTCGAATCCTCGTCACGGCCCTTGTGGATTTGTTCATTTGATGCATCACGTTAGTGTGATCTGTGTGTGTGTGATCCTTGAGGTACTCTGCAGGTTACTCTGCTCCAGTCTATCTTCTCACCTCACACTGTGACTCTGGCTCCTGTCTGTTAGGCGTCCCTGACAGACTCTGTTCCCTGTACAGAGTCTTTAAGTCCCTATTCCCTTACTTATGTCAGAGCTTTACCCCTCTTACTCCCGCCTGTCACTTTAGTTTGTGTAGTAATCTCTTGTGCAGTACTTGGCCAAAAGCTTCATACAAAATACACAATCTGCAACTTCTCTGTCCTCCCTTACTCTGTATGTGTGTGTTCGTGTGTGGGTGTGTGTATGTATGTTGTGTCTACGTATGAGTGGGTACGCGTTTCTATGAATATAGCAACCCGTCCTCGCAAATTCGTATAGTCAATATTGACTTATTAGTTTCGTGCATAGGTGACATACTAAACATTATAGTTTCCCTTGAAAAGCTTCATAGAAAACACCGACCTTACCTAACCTACTTAGTATGTTAAAATAAGCATCTTATAGCTTCATAATTACAATTGTTACTTAACCTATTATAGGTATAGGTTAGGTAATAATTGTAATTACGAAGCAATAAGATGCTTATCTTTACATACTAAGTAGGTTAGGTAAGGTCGGTGTTTTCTATGAAGCTTTTCAAGGGAAACTATTATGTTAAGTATGTCACCTATGCACATATTTAATAAGTCAATATTGACTATACGAATTTGCGAGGACGGGTTGGAATATAGGCATACGGGAATTAGCCTCGGCTACCATACTCTTATGTCCGGTCGTGTTGGTCGAGTGGTTAACGGATCTTGTACATCAGTTGCATTGCTACTGGCAGTATGGGTTCGAGTCACTTCTGTGGTGTGAGTTTTCAGTTACATACGTGTATGTATATATATATATATATATATATATATATATATATATATATATATATATATATATATATATATATCCAACTCTGGGCTGTTACGACATAGAAAAAGCTTGATAACATCACCGCTATCCATCAGGCGCGTCGCAGCTCACTTAGCGCTCAGTATTTTTTCCACCACTCAGGATCGGGTGCTTGACTAGGCCTGAATGAGTGTGTGCGTCGTAGTTGCTGATGTTGGCTAGGCCCCTGGAGAGCTCTCCGGCTAATGAAGTGATCACTATGCAACTCTCATTTCACTTGCTTTTGATGCTATGCCATTCACTCTTTACGGTGTCACTGTTCAGCTCGCGCGCGTGTGTGTGTGTGTGTGTGTGTGTGTGTGTGTGTGTGTGTGTGTGTGTGTGTGTGTGTGTGTGTGTGTGTGTGTGTGTGTGTGTGTGGGCTCGTCTGCTTGGACTTGTAAGGCTATAGTTTCTGGGCTCCGCCTTACCAGTGACTCCCAGATACTAAAGATGTTCTTCGTGGCGTAGTTTCCATCTATGGCTCTTTGTTCTGCCGTGGCTAATGAAGAACACTTCTTTTTTGTTCATGTTATATGTTTTCCTGTGGGCCTCGGAGTGTGAACCTCGGAGTGTGAACCTCGGAGTGTGAACCTCGGAGTGTGAACCTCGGAGTGTGAACCTCGGAGTGTGAGCCTCGGAGTGTGAACCTCGGAGTGTGAACCTCGGAGTGTGAACCTCGGAGTGTGAACCTCGGAGTGTGAACCTCGGAGTGTGAACCTCGGAGTGTGAACCTCGGAGTGTGAACCTCGGAGTGTGAGCCTTATATCTCGTCTCGATCCTGCCCTACAGCTGTGTGTCCCTCAGATAGTAAGGGCCCCTTATACCTGATAGTAGGGGGCCCATATACCTGATAGTAGGGGGCCTTTATACCTGATAGTAGGGGGCCCATATACCTGATAGTAGGGGGCCTTTATACCTGATAGTAGGGGCCCTTATACCTGATAGTAGGGGGCCCATATACCTGATAGTAGGGGGCCCATATACCTGATAGTAGGGGCCCCTTATACCTGATAGTAGGGGCCCCTAATACCTGATAGTAGGGGACCTTATACCTGATAGTAGGGGCCCATATACCTGATAGTAGGGGGACCTTATACCTGATAGTAGGGGGCCTTATACCTGATAGTAGGGCCCTTATACCTGATAGTAGGGGGCCCTTATACCTGATAGTAGGGGGCCTTATACCTGATAGTAGGGCCCCTTATACCTGATAGTAGGGGACCTTATACCTGATAGTAGGGGCCCTTATACCTGATAGTAGGGGGCCCTTATACCTGATAGTAGGGGGCCTTATACCTGATAGTAAGGGCCCCTTATACCTGATAGTAGGGGGCCCTTATACCTGATAGCAGGGGCCCTTATACCTGATAGTAGGGGGCCCATATACCTGATAGTAGGGGGCCCTTATACCTGATAGTAGGGCCCATATACCTGATAGTAGGGGGCCCTTATACCTGATAGTAGGGGCCCCTTATACCTGATAGTAGGGGGCCCATATACCTGATAGTAGGGGGCCTTATACCTGATAGTAGGGGGCCTTATACCTGATAGTAGGGGGCCCCTTATACATGATAGTAGGGGGCCCATATACCTGATAGTAGGGGGCCCATATACCTGATAGTAGGGGGCCTTATACCTGATAGTAGGGGGCCCCTTATACCTGATAGTAGGGGGCCCATATACCTGATAGTAGGGGGCCCTTATACCTGATAGTAGGGGGCCCTTATACCTGATAGTAGGGGCCCATATACCTGATAGTAGGGGGCCTTATACCTGATAGTAGGGGCCCATATACCTGATAGTAGGGGGCCCATATACCTGATAGTAGGGGGCCTTATACCTGATAGTAGGGGGCCCATATACCTGATAGTAGGGGCCTTATACCTGATAGTAGGGGGCCTTATACCTGATAGTAGGGGCCCTTATACCTGATAGTAGGGGCCCTTATACCTGATAGTAGGGCCCCTTATACCTGATAGTAGGGCCCCTTATACCTGATAGTAGGGGGCCCATATACCTGATAGTAGGGGCCCATATACCTGATAGTAGGGGCCCCTTATACCTGATAGTAGGGGCCCCTTATACCTGATAGTAGGGGGCCCTTATACCTGATAGTAGGGGGACCTTATACCTGATAGTAGGGCCCCTTATACCTGATAGTAGGGGGCCCATATACCTGATAGTAGGGGCCCCTTATACCTGATAGTAGGGGCCCCTTATACCTGATAGTAGGGGCCCCTTATACCTGATAGTAGGGGCCCTTATACCTGATAGTAGGGGGCCCCTTATACCTGATAGTAGGGGCCCTTATACCTGATAGTAGGGGCCCTTATACCTGATAGTAGGGGGGCCCTTATACCTGATAGTAGGGGCCCTTATACTTGATAGTAGGGGGCCCTTATACCTGATAGTAGGGGGACCCTTATACCTGATAGTAGGGGGGCCTTATACCTGATAGTAGGGGCCCATATACCTGATAGTAGGGGCCCCATATACCTGATAGTAGGGGCCCTTATACCTGATAGTAGGGGCCCATATACCTGATAGTAGGGGCCCATATACCTGATAGTAGGGGGCCCTTATACCTGATAGTAGGGCCCTTATACCTGATAGTAGGGGACCTTATACCTGATAGTAGGGGGACCTTATACCTGATAGTAGGGGCCCTTATACCTGATAGTAGGGGGCCCTTATACCTGATAGTAGGGGCCCATATACCTGATAGTAGGGGCCCATATACCTGATAGTAGGGGACCTTATACCTGATAGTAGGGGGACCTTATACCTGATAGTAGGGGCCCTTATACCTGATAGTAGGGGCCCATATACCTGATAGTAGGGCCCATATACCTGATAGTAGGGGGACCTTATACCTGATAGTAGGGGCCCTTATACCTGATAGTAGGGCCCTTATACCTGATAGTAGGGGGACCTTATACCTGATAGTAGGGGGACCTTATACCTGATAGTAGGGGGACCTTATACCTGATAGTAGGGGGCCCCTTATACCTGATAGTAGGGGGACCTTATACCTGATAGTAGGGGGACCTTATACCTGATAGTAGGGGGACCTTATACCTGATAGTAGGGGACCTTATACCAGATAGTAGGGGCCCTTATACCTGATAGTAGGGGCCTTATACCTGATAGTAGGGGGGCCTTATACCTTATACTTCACCTATAAGGTGAAGATGGGAGGCTGTCCTTTGATACTGGCGTGTAACTCGACTGTTTCAACAGGCGTCATCGGGAGATCACCCGTCATCTGTCAGTCATAGTTGTGTTTGATCTACTTCGTCTACGCTGTCAACCGTCACGCTGTCCGTCCTGTCCCCGGCCAGATAAGCCGGTCCGTCACTCACCATCTCCTCACCTCAACTTTCCACTCATCAATAACCTGTAACTCACTCAACTTTGAGACTGCTTCAGTTTTCGGCTGGTCTCGTGAAACTTTCTTCGTTGACTTTTGATTCTGTTATTTATTTTTCGTAATTAAAAGCAGTTGTTGGTGTTAATGGTTATTGACTTTATTGTTGAAATGTTGTGTAATTCACACTTGAAAGATATGGGAAATGAAGAGGATCTGGGCTCACTCACATGAGTGCATGCGCTCACACACACACACACACACACACACACACACACACACCACACACACACACACACACACAACACACACACACACACACCACACACACACACACAGACTT
>WNGS01109749.1:2563323-2574190 GCA_020271785.1 Procambarus virginalis
GCCGGCGAGAAACAATGGGCAGAGTTTCTTTCACCCTATGCCCCTGTTACCAAGCAGTAAAATAGGTACCTGGGTGTTAGTCAGCTGTCACGGGCTGCTTCCTGGGGGGTGGAGGCCTGGTCGAGGACCGGGCCGCGGAGACACTAAAAAGCCCCGAAATCATCTGAAGATAACCTCAAGATAACCTCATATATAAAAAAAGGATACAAGTTACATTGTACCCAAGATGGTTTGCTAATAGATTATATATATCCTATATCCTACCTAACCAACCCAAACCTAACCCAGCGCAACCCAAAACCCCAATTCAGCCCAAGTTAACACAGCCTACCCTAACCTAACCTAACCTAACCTAACCTAACCTAACTACCCTACCCTAACGATACATTGGGTTTTGCAGTTGGAAAATCTATTTCTGAGGTCACAGCTGTTTATGGAGTTTGTGTCCTCTTGGGTCAGCTGTTTCCAGGTTCGGCCTCCCCCACCACGAGCCCCCCCCCCACAATCCCTCCTTCATTTCCACCCTCTTCCACCCTCTTCCCCCCTCCCCAACCTCTGCGACGCTTGATGTCCGGCCAAACTCCGGTTATGTTGGGCCGGCATCCCCAATATCTCCGGCTTTATCCGGAGGAGGAAGGGGGAGAGGAGAGATGGGAGGGATGATGGGGCTTAAGGAGGGGGTGTGGGAGAGTCGTGGGAGGGGTGACCTTATCGGTGGGGAGGGGAGGGAGAGGGGGAGGGGGGTAACCTAAGCCCAGGGACAGAATGGGATGCAGCTTGAGCAGACTTAGATGCTGGGATGATGCTGGATGATGATGCTGGGATGCTAGGGACGGTGCTGAGATGATGATACAGTGCTGAATGATGGTGTGATAATGATGGGACGATGGTGATGATGGTGGTTCTTGGATAATGAGGACATTAAGAATATCATCAAGTTGACAAGAAATGTTAATATTCATAAAATTTATGTATATTATGTGTGTGTGTGTGTCTTCCTATACAAGGCTGGAGGACAGATGCTTAGGGCTGGTCTCACCCAATTTTGCACGATGGATGGTGTGGGGTGGGGAACGTTCATAGGTTGATCGGGGTCGCTAGAATTCAAGAAGGAACAACATGCCACTGTGATGTACTGACCCCCACGACCATTTTGGCCAGTGTCACTGGCCAAAAATGCTTGACTAAATATTTTGTAAATAATAAAAATAAAAGTAATACATTTTTCTTATAGTAATAAATGTAATTCACTGATGGAAAAAATGAACAAAATAAAGAGGCCAGTTACGCCTTTTTATGTCCAGATGTCGGCTAGTTATGCTAGTTATTTATCTTTGTAATTACCGAAAATATGATTTTTTTTCCTTTGCTTACCTTGCATTTCTTAGGTAAATAAACATACTGATATTTATATTCTAAAATTTTCACACGTTGAAAATTTTATTGATAATTCTTTGGAATCGGCGTGAATGTGGTCTATATCTTGTAAAAGTCTTAACTCAAAGATTCCTTTCTCAAAACTTTCAAGACCTTTGGCTGAACTTTTCGTGGGCTGAACTTTTCGTGGGCTGAACTTTTCGTGGGCTGAACGTTTCGTGGGCTGAACGTTTCGTGGGCTGAACGTTTCGTGGCCTGAACTTTTCGTGGCCTGAACTTTTCGTGGCCTGAACTTTTCGTGGCCTGAACTTTTCGTGGCCTGAACTTTTCGTGGCCTGAACTTTTTGTGGCCTGAACTTTTCGTGGCCTGAACTTTTCGTGGCCTGAACTTTTCGTGGCCTGAACTTTTCGTGGCGTGTCGACCTTGAGGAAGTTCTGGAGAAGCAGCATCCTTCACGCCCTGGATGTCATGTGAATACTGATGTGATCCTTCGCTGCGTCTTTCTTCATCTTTTATTTCAACAAGTTTCTTTGTCATTTAGCCAACAACTGTTTGTTCTTGCTGTTATCTCTTGGGGGGGTTGAGCTTTAGCTCTTTGGTTCCGCCTCTCAACTGTCAATCAGTTAGTCTCTTGCCTTTTAATAGACGGAAACTAGTTATTTCAATTTGTGTGTCTTTGATATAAAATCCTATATTAATATTTTCACACCATGAATAAATCCACAAGAGCCGTGCCGAGGATTCGAACCTACGTCCGAGAGGATCCCAGACACTGCCTTAATCGACTGAGCTACGACATGGTGTGACATTTTCACAACATTTAAAAAAAAAAATCGAATTCCAGCTTCTAAAAAAGGAAATTAAGAACTGTGATCAATTTCTTAGGTCAATTATCTAAGATTCAGGAACAAATTGCTTCTTGTTTGTTTTGCATGATGTTGATTGCAGTTCGTTGATTGCAATTGCTTCTGGAAAGCAACATCTTTATCCCCAGAGTTTGTAAATAGAAATGGTTGCAGAATACCCTAAAATATTTATTGTGTGTCTGGTTCTCCTGGTTCTTGTTCTAGGGCCAGATTCACGAAGCAGTTACGCAAGCACTTACGAACCTGGGGCAGATTCACGAAGCAGTTACGCAAGCACTTACAAACCTGTCCATCTTTTCTCAATCTTTGGCGGCTTTGTTTACAATTATTAAACAGTTAATGAGCTCGGAAGCACCAGGAGGCTGTTTATAACAATAACAACAGTTGATTGGCAAGTTTTCATGCTTGTAAACTGTTTAATAAATGTAACCAAAGCCGTCAAAGATTGAGGAAAGATGTACACGTTCGTAAGTGCTTGCGTAACTGCTTCGTGCATCTGTCCCCAGGTTCATAAGTGCTTGCGTAAGTACTTCGTGAATCTGGCCCCAGGTTCATAAGTGCTTGCGTAAGTACTTCGTGAACCTGGCCCCAGATTCGTAAGTGCTTTCGTAACTACTTCGTGAATCTGGCCCCAGATTCGTAAGTGCTTACGTAACTACTTCGTGAATCTGGCCCCAGGTTTGATTCTGCTTCAAGTCGTGGCCACCGTTCAGACACCGGATGTTGACAATTAGTTTCCACGTTGGCCTAATATGAAGCTGTCAAGATTCAAGAGGAGATTGTTGAGCAAAGAGCCAATCTTAGACAAGGCCTTCTATACCGCTTCATGCACGAATCAACCTGAGGGAAGTCTTGCAATGGGGTCCATTGATCAACAATGTCTCTGGGGCATTGCCTCCCAGAATCAACTTTAGAGGGATTCCATTGTTTACCAACACTCTCCTCCTACAAAGAACGTCGCTTTTCGCACGTATGCGTAACTAAAGGCCACAAAATGGTTGTACCAGAAAATGGAAGCGGCTGGCGAAAGTGTCCCGTTTTCTGTTTTGGGTCCTCTGGTGGGTTAGGGGAGACCACTTTAAATTGACTGTTTTGTGGACTGGCGGTGGTGGTAGTCGACTGGTGATGGTGGTAGTGGACTGGTGGTGGTGGTAGTGGACTGGTGATGGTGGTAGTGGACTGGTGATGGTGGTAGTGGACTGGTGATGGTGGTAGTGGACTGGTGATGGTGGTAGTGGACTGGTGATGGTGGTAGTGGACTGGTGATAGTGGTAGTGGACTGGTGATAGTGGTAGTGGACTGGTGGTGGTGGTAGTGGACTGGTGATGGTGGTAGTGGACTGGTGATGGTGGTAGTGGACTGGTGATGGTGGTAGTGGACTGGTGGTGGTGGTAGTGGACTGGTGATGGTGGTAGTGGACTGGTGATGGTGGTAGTGGACTGGTGATAGTGGTAGTGGACTGGTGGTGGTGGTAGTGGACTGGTGATGGTGGTAGTGGACTGGTGATGGTGGTAGTGGACTGGTGATGGTGGTAGTGGACTGGTGATGGTGGTAGTGGACTGGTGATGGTGGTAGTGGACTGGTGATGGTGGTAGTGGACTGGTGATGGTGGTAGTGGACTGGTGATGGTGGTAGTGGACTGGTGATGATGGTAGTGGACTGGTGGTGGTGGTAGTGGACTGGTGATGGTGGTAGTGGACTGGTGGTGGTGGTAGTGGACTGGTGATGGTGGTAGTGGACTGGTGGTGGTGGTAGTGGACTGGTGATGGTGGTAGTGGACTGGTGATGGTGGTAGTGGACTGGTGGTGGTGGTAGTGGACTGGTGATGATGGTAGTGGACTGGTGATGGTGGTAGTGGACTCGTAATGCGCATTGTTAGATGGTGCTGGTTGTAGCGTGAGAGAGAAAAGGGGAATTGGGAGGCGCAGTGTCTTACTCTCTCCCTCTCTCTCTCTCTCTCTCTCTCTCTCTCTCTCTCTCTCTCTCACCCCCCTATCCCTCACCCCTCCCTGCCCGCTCATTGGTCAGCGGCGCCGCCTCTAGCCTGGCCACCCACCAATGAACACCGGCCGCCTAGCCATGCCTTACCTCTGCACCATTCACTAAATTAAACTTCACCAGTGTCATGAATAAGAGATTGGCTCATCTGGTGAGCGTTCGCGTCGCCATTGAATTAGGAAGGACAAACTTACCCAGGTTTCAGCGGCTAGGGGAGGCTAGGGGCGCCTAGCAGAGGCTAGGGGAGTGTATGGGCGCCTAGCAGAGGCTAGGGGAGTGTAGGGGCGCCTAGCAGAGGCTAGGGGAGTGTAGGGGCGCCTAGCAGAGGCTAGGGGAGTGTAGGGGTGCCTAGCAGAGGCTAGGGGAGTGTAGGGGCGCCTAGCAGAGGCTAGGGGAGGGCTCTCCCCCCCTTCTGGGGCTCTCCCCCCCTTCCTGGGCTCTCCCCCCCTTTCTGGGGCTCTCCTCCCCTTCCTGGGGCTCTCCCCCCTTCCTGGGGCTCTCCTCCCCTTCCTGTGGCTCTCCCCCCCTTCCTGGGGCTCTCCCCCCTTCCTGGGGCTCTCCCCCCTTCCTGGGGCTCTCCTCCCCCTTCCTGGGCTCTCTCCTCCCCTTCCTGGGGCTCTCCCCCCCTTCCTGGGGCTCTCTCCCCCTTCCTGGGGCTCTCCTCCCTTCCTGGGGCTCTCCTCCCCTTCCTGGGGCTCTCCCCCCTTCCTGGGGCTCTCCTCCCCCTTCCTGGGGCTCTCCTCCTTCCTGGGGCTCTCCTCCCCTTCCTGGGGCTCTCCCCCCTTCCTGGGGCTCTCCCCCCTTCCTGGGGCTCTCCTCCCCTTCCTGGGGCTCTCCCCCCCTTCCTGGGCTCTCCTCCCCTTCCTGGGGCTCTCCTCCACCTTCCTGGGGCTCTCCTCCCCTTCCTGGGGCTCTCCCCCCTTCCTGGGGCCCTCCTCCCCTTCCTGGGGCTCTTGCCCCCTTCCTGGGGCTCTCCCCCCCTTCCTGGGGCTCACCCTCTTCCTGGGGCTCACCCCCCTTCCTGGGGCTCTCCTCCCCTTCCTGGGGCTCTACCCCCCTTCCTGGGGCTCACCCCCCCTTCCTGGGGCTCACCCCTCTTCCTGGGGCTCACCCCCCTTCCTGGGGCTCACCCCCCTTCCTGGGGCTCTCCCCCTTCCTGGGCTCTCCCCCTTCCTGGGGCTCACCCCCCCTCCTGGGGCTCACCCCCCTTCCTGGGGCTCACCCCCCTTCCTGGGGCTCACCCCCCTTCCTGGGGCTCACCCCCCTTCCTGGGCTCACCCCCCCTTCCTGGGCTCACCCCCCCTTCCTGGGGCTCACCCCCCTTCCTGGGGCTCACCCCCCTTCCTGGGGCTCACCCCCCCTTCCTGGGGCTCACCTCCCTTCCTGGGCTCACCCCCTTCTGGAGCTCACCCCCCTTCCTGGAGCTCTCCCCCCCCTTCCTGGGGCTCACCCCCCCCTTCCTGGGGCTCTCCCCCCCTTCCTGGGGCTCACCCCCCACCCTCAGTGTGATGAAGCATCATTTATCCCGTGTAGAAGCCTGGTTCTCATTAAGGAGGTTCTTGGTAGCCATGGCGACTAATTAGGTCTTTCACTTCTAAATACACTCCGAAAGGCGATGGGATGCTGCTTGGTGAGGGGAGTGGGGGGGTGGGGTTGGTGGGGGGGGGTAGTGGGGGTTGGTGGTGGGGGGGGGAGTAGTGGGTTGATGGAGGGGGGTTAGTGGGGTTGGTGGTGGGGGGGGTAGTGGGGTTGGTGGAGGGGGGAGTAGTGGGGTTGGTGGAGGGGGAGAGTAGTGGGGGGTTGGTGAAGGGGGGAGTAGTGGGGGTTGGTGGTGGGGGGGTAGTGGGGGTTGGGGGGGGGGGAGAGCAGTGGGGGGTTAGTGAAGGGGAGGTGGTGGTTGGGGAGGGCTAAACATCCTCACTACCCATAACTTCTCAACAATTAACTTCTAAGCACCAATTTCTGTAATAAATGGAGATGCATCCTTAACTGCATAAATAATTTTTAATAATAGGGGCTATAATTTAAGAAACAATTTGGCCGATTAATAATTAAAACCATGAGTGGAAGAAATAATGGATCTAGATGGACAGCCAGCTATATCATGCTCTAGTAGGCCCCATTTAGATTATGCAGTTCAGTTTTGGTCATATGAAGAAAAACCTAAATAACATTCTCTAGATAGGCGAAGAATTAGGGGTGACGTGATAGATGTGTACAAGTAGATGAATGGGCATAACAAAAGGGATATGATAGGGGTATTAAAAGTATCAACACAAGACAGAACACGAAACAATCGGTATAAATTGAATAAGTTAAGATTTAGGAAAGACCTGGGTAAATACTGGTTCGGTAACAAGGTTGTTGATTGTGGAACCATTACCTCGTAACGTAATAGAAGTAGGATCCCTTGATTGTTTCAAGCGTCGTTACACACACACACACACACACACACACATATATATATATATATATATATATATTATATATATATATATATATATATATATATATATATATATATATATATATATAATGAATGAGAGTGGTGATAATAAAGGAGCTGCCTCGTATCGGCTAATAGGCCTTCTGCACTTACCTTTATTCATTTTTTCTTAAGTTCTGATGTTCTTAACTTGTTTATGGATCTCATGATATCATAAAGCCACCATGGCTTGGAGACACCTTTATGAAGATGATTATAAATCTTAACTCTTATAGAAGCTTTAATAAAACTTTAGACAGTGCTCAAGCTTTAAACTTGTCCTCAAGCTTTAAAACAAAGATGACATAGACATTACACACACACACACACACACACACACACACACACACACACACCACACACACACACACACACACACACACACACCCTCACCGCCCCAGATGCCTACATAGCTACACTTTAACACGAAGTAGTTGTCTTATCTCTGCTAATTAATTATGTATTCTGGACCGTGGAGGATAATGGGGCTTAGCACTGTCTTCTCTTCTACAGGTAAGTGATGACGTCACAAGGCGTGAGAACCAGCCTGATTGAGGTGAGAAATACCTGGGCAAATTATTCCTCTTATGAGTTACAGTAACTTTAATTATAGACTGAATTATAGAATTATAGACTATATATAGTAACCAGTAACCTTAATTATAGACCTGATTTTCTATTAGAAAATAAATAAAAAACAATATAAAGTAAAATAAAATCTGAGAAGTAAAACATTAATCACAGATGGATGCAAAATTGTCAGAATAATTCTATCCATTATACGTTGGTTGTCAGAGACGAAAGTGTGCGTTGATGAACCCATCAACACAGGGTTCTGTTATCCGGTAGTGCGACGGCCTCGCTTCATGCAGGTCGGCGTTCAATCCCGACCGTCCACAAGTGGTTGAGGGCACCATTCCTTTCCCCCGTCCCATCCCAAACCCTTATCCTGACCCCTTCCCAGTGCTATATAGTCGTAATAACTTGGCGTTTTCCACTGATAAGTCCTTCCTTTCCACCGCCTTCTGTGTCAGCCACGAGCATGTGTCCTCAGCATCTGCTCCCTGGTAGCGATACATACTGATAAATGCTACATATTGACACATGATTCATAGGGGCACATGTGATATATATATATATAATAATTATATATATATATTATTATATATATATATATATATTATATATACCGGTGAGAAAGAATGGGAGGAGGAGAAGGTGATGAATACAGAGACACAGGCAAAAATGAGGTAATTTTTGCATTAAGAACTGCATACAGCAGTATTCACAGCTATGCAAATGATTACTACAAAGGTTTTACAAAATAACTAAATCAAGGTATTTTGAAGAATCCTAAAAATGCATGGAAGAGTTTGCCACTAACAAACATTAACGTATTAGAGGATTTGTGTGTTTCTTTAAGGTTTAAGACCAGATGGGTGAGGCTAGCCTCATTAAACTTTGCAGGGTGACTGGAGGATGTAAAAGGACTGGCATAGGTCGTGATTGGGCAGAGTATTCTCGCCATGCAGTTGGTTGAAATGAAATGTTCTGGGTTGAATCCATAGAGGTTTAGCATCACAGATGTACCTAATGTTTATGAGCAACACAGAACGGTTACCAGACTGTGCGACACATTGGTTGCCAGGATCAGGTTGGGTTACCGTTACCTGTGGAAGGTGGCTACCGTTACCTGT
Organism: Procambarus virginalis; assembly: GCA_020271785.1. Taxonomy (NCBI): domain Eukaryota; kingdom Metazoa; phylum Arthropoda; class Malacostraca; order Decapoda; family Cambaridae; genus Procambarus; species Procambarus virginalis. Next base: position 2,571,748 of record WNGS01109749.1, read on the forward strand.
GGCAGGTGGCTGCCGTTACCTGTGGCAGGTGGCTACCGTTACCTGTGGCAGGTGGCTACCGTTATCTGTGGCAGGTGGCTACCGTTACCTGTGGCAAGTGGCTACCGTTACCTGTGGCAGGTGGCTACCGTTACCTGTGACAGGTGACTACCGTTACCTGTGGCAGGTGGCTACAGGTGACGGATCTCCCAATCCTGAGCACTCCAGGTGCAAACTCTGTGAGCAGGAACTGCGGCACGATCTCCCACACTCCATCACCGAATGCCCAGTTATTAGACCATTCAGACCAGTTGGCATGAGGTACCTGGAGCTTTGCAATTACTTTATTACCTCTCGTGTTCTTGATGATATCCTCATAATGCTCCCAGAGTCTGCCAGTGCAGACAACTCATCACATACCTCAGTATGATTAACCATCTCATATACCAAAATTTTTTGAGACTGTATAGTGATCTCTATTATACTAGCTATATAATCTAGTATAATATAGATCAATAGAAGCTGGTCTCTAAGGCGGAATGGTGGTTACCGTGATGGCAGTATTCAAGAAGGAAGATGCATAGAGCAAATTAATTACCAATTAGCTTGACATCAATCAATGGCAAGTTGCTGGAAGCAAATAATTGCAGTCTACTTGAAATTAATTACTTTGAAATATGCAGATTGATAAGAGATTGATAAGGTGTTAAGTCAAGGCATCCTGAGCGGCACAAGGTGTTAAGTCAAGGCATCCTGAGCGGCACAAGGTGTTAAGTCAAGGTATCCTGAGCGACACAAGTGTTAAGTCAAGGTATCCTGAGCGACACAAGGTGTTAAGTCAAGGTATCCTGAGCGACACAAGGTGTTAAGTCAAGGTATCCTGAGCGACACAAGGTGTTAAGTCAAGGTATCCTGAGCGACACAAGGTGTTAAGTCAAGGTATCCTGAGCGACAAGGTGTTAAGTCAGCCTGAGCACAAGGTGTTAAGTCAAGTATCCTGAGCGACACAAGGTGTTAAGTCAAGGTATCCTGAGCGACACAAGGTTAAGTCAAGGTATCCTGAGCCCCACAAGGCGTTGAACCAAGACATCCTGAGCCCCACAGGCGTTGAACCAAGACATCCTGAGCCCCACAAGGCGTTGAACCAAAACATCCTGAGCCCCACAAGGCGTTGAACCAAAACATCCTGAGCCCCACAAGGCGTTGAACCAAAACATCCTGAGCGACACAAGGCGTTGAACCAAAACATCCTGAGCCCCACAAGGCGTTGAACCAAAACATCCTGAGCGACACAAGGCGTTGAACCAAAACATCCTGAGCGACACAAGGCGTTGAACCAAAACATCCTGAGCCCCACAAGGCGTTGAACCAAACATCCTGAGCGACACAAGGCGTTGAACCAAGACATCCTGAGCCCCACAAGGCGTTGAACCAAACATCCTGAGCCCCACAAGGCGTTGAACCAAAACATCCTGAGCCCCACAAGGCGTTGAACCAAAACATCCTGAGCGACACAAGGCGTTGAACCAAAACATCCTGAGCGATACAAGGCGTTGAACCAAGACATCCTGAGCCCCACAAGGCGTTGAACCAAAACATCCTGAGCCCCACAAGGCGTTGAACCAAAACATCCTGAGCCCCACAAGGCGTTGAACCAAAACATCCTGAGCCCCACAAGGCGTTAAACCAAAACATCCTGAGCCCCACAAGGCGTTGAACCAAGACATCCTGAGCCCCACAAGGCGTTGAACCAAAACATCCTGAGCGACACAAGGCGTTGAACCAAAACATCCTGAGCACCACAAGGCGTCGAGCCAAGACATCCTTTAGAACCCCCCAAAGCACTTTTGTCGTCCAAAATTGTCCAGTCTTCTCTGTGACGCGGACAAATGCCCTGTTTGTGAGAACTTTGAAACAAAATCCAGGAGAAGCTGCCTCGGGCTGCTTGGTGTAGCCTGTGGCCTCACCTTAGTGTTCTGGAGGAAGAGGTGAGCTGCTGCTCTTTAGTCCTAGTGTGAAGTGAACACGTTTAGAACCCTTTTTTTTTTGCTTCTTGACATGATGATGGTTGAAGGATACTGCTGATTGTCTTGTCGTGGTGGTGTGTATACTGTGCTGCTTCATACTGAACTATATATATATATATATATATATATATATATATATATATATATATATATATATACCTGTCTGAAGGAGGAGATCTGGTCATGGGAGGGTCTTATAGGAGGCCGTTGAGAGCCTCCTGGAGGCCGGGTGGGCAATCAATCAATTACTGGAAGCGTATGGAGGGTGGGGGGTGGGGGGGGCCTGACTCCACTATCAAATATTGAGAGGCTGTGACGCTGGAGCCTTGATGGGGGGGGTCTTGAGCATTCTGTCCTGTCTTCTTCACTACCTTTTTTTTCTTATTGCTTCCAGCTATTTCTTACTGCCTCCACCTTCTTACCGCACACACGCGCGC
>WNGS01109749.1:2583757-2600460 GCA_020271785.1 Procambarus virginalis
GATTTCTATATAAACACTTACGGCTTACCTCTGTTACCCCCCCCCCCACACCTTCGTGCCTAGTTATCGGTAATTAGTGTTAACATTAGACTTTGAAAATAGCCTTCGTAGTGATGCTATCAGCTGGCTACTTTACGTACAGTCGTGCCGCGAACGCGTTTATTTTGTTTTTTCATATTTTACATTATCATTCTTTACGCAAATTAAGAGACCCTTAACCAACAATCAACTCTGGCATCAACCACACGCACTCAAAGACCAACGCAACTCACAGAACTGTCAGGAAGTCAATACCTTACTTCTCTTACCCCCACTTCCACCAAGCTCCCCAATTACGCCTTCTAATGACCAAACTACCCCCTTTGCGGTTGTGACCTTGCACGAGGTAAACCCTCCCCCCCTTCCTCGGAAACGCTATTACATGCGTGTCTAGTGGATACAAACCCTCGTAAAAAAAAAAACTCCATACTATGTACTCCATAAACTCCTAATGTACTTATGTATAAATTAGTCAGTCAAATAGAAACAAAAGCCTCCCATTTTCCCTTGGGTAGGGCTATAGAAAACGGGAATGTCACATGCCACCAGGGGACTAATTTAAACTCGCCTCTCGTGGCCATGTTGGCGCTGTTGAATTATCATGACGTGTTTGGCCAGCTATTATTACTTTTTTATTGCAAAAAATGCATGTGATTAAATTCCAAATACTGGCGGAAATGTCTGCTTATAGTATTTTTTTTTTTATAATTACAAGTAATTTCTGTCTTCAAAAAGATCTTTAGATATTATTAGCAACATAAACTGTTTGATATTGTTAATTCTTTGTGTAAATGTAAATGTGTAAATGATCCCCCCCCACTAGTGTCAGTAACCCCCCCACTACGTTCAGAAAACTGTCGTATTAAAGTGCCCTATCCTAACTCCATAGGACTCACAAACAGAAAACGGATCAGTATGACAGTTTCGCGAGCCGTTTTCATTTTCTTCCATGACAGATTTTGGTCTTAGAGTATACGTAAAAATGCGACGTTCTATAAACGAGAAACAGGGTTGTTAGCTTAGGGGAAAGTGATGGGGGTATCACCCCCCATCACCCTGAATCCCTCCCCCATCACCGACTCCCCCCTCTCGCCCAATCACTTGTTTTAAGTGAACAAATCACAAGGGCCGTGATGACGATTCGAACCTGCGTCCGAGAGCAGTTGTTTTAAGAACCAGTCCTAAAAAACAAGAACAATTTCTAGTCAACCACCACCACTGCACATATGGTGGTGGGCCTGTTGCTGAGTGGACAGCGCTCTGGACTCCTAATGCTAGGGGGGTCTGGGTTCGATCCCCGGAGGAGGTGGAAACAAAATGTACAGAGTTTCTTTCACCCTAATGCTCCTGTTACCTAGCAGTAAATAGGTACCTGGGTGTTAGACAGCTGCTACGGGCTGCTTCCTGGGGATGTACGTGCGTGAAAAAAAATCGTTGACAGTTGAGAGGCGGGCCGAAAGAGCCAGAGCTCAACCCCCGCAAACACAACTAGGTGAGTACAGGCGATTGACAAGTGGATTGACTTTAGGGGAAGATTGACTTTAGGGAAGAAGATTGACTTTAGGGGAAGGCCATTAGCCATTACGACTATATAGCACTTGTAAGGGGATCAGGATAAGGATTTGGGATGGGACGGGGGAAGGAATGGTCCCCAACCACTTGTCGGGGATTGAATACCGACCTGCATGAAGCGAGACCGTCGCTCTACCGTCCAGCTCAAGTGGTTGGGCACACTTTATGGGAGAGAGTGTTGAAGCCAATCTCATCCACAACTTGAAAAAATATGATGAAAACGTTAGTGTTGAGAAAGGGGGTTAATTAGTGGGCGGGTATGAAGAGCTAGAGCTCCCCCTTCCCCCCCTATTCACTGATAGGTAAACACCACCACTGGGACTAGAACCAGGAGCTACAGTAGATAACATGGCTGTAACCTGGACGATAATATCACGTCTCTGTGACCTGGAAATAAGCCTCCAGATGAGGTCCAACCCAAATTCCTCTTCATTCCTTCCCTCCCTTTAAAATAAAATACACCTTTCCACCACATCATCCTCCCTCCCACACACACACTCTGACATCTGTAACCCCTTTTCCATCCCTCCCCTACAGCATCCCCCCTCCCAGATATACCCTCCCTAACCAATTCTTCTATTCCCTTTCTCCCTTTTCTACCAGTACATCACCTTAACCCCTTCCCCCTCTCTCTCTCTCTCTCTCTCTCTCTCTGAAAAGTACCATCCCTTTCCACCAGAATTCCTCACAGGGATAGGGAAGGGACTAGAGACGAGGGGCCCGGGAGACGAGGAATAGCCAGAGAAATGAGGGATGAGAATAGGCGTACAGCCTCGCGGCTGGCAGCGAAGGCAGACTCAATTTCACAGGAGTGGAATTGCATTCCTGAGGTCTCATAAGTGAGGAGGGGAGCCCCGCCCCCCTCATTGTCACTGGGTCTTGGGGAGGGGGGTAATGAACTTTTCTCCTACCCTCCTCCACCCTTGCATCAATCGCCCCTCCTCCACCCTTGCAACAATCACCACAACTTATGCAACGCGTCACAACCCCTACATCACAAGCTCAACCAACATACAACTTAATACCTTCGTGGAGGAGGAGGAAGAAGAGGTGGAAAAGCAGGAGGAAGAGGTGGAAAGGGAAGAGGAAAAGGAGGAAAAACGACAATAGAATGAAAGTATTATTATTATTACACAGAGAAATCACATTAACGTGATATATCAAAGAACAAATCCACAGGAGCCTCGATGAAGGTTCGAACCTATGTTCTTAGTGTTCCCAGACGCGCTCATAGAATGAAGACGATAGAATGAAAGCAGATCTATGCAGAGATCAACTGAGCCTACATAGTTATGTAGCATACATTGTTACATGGAATATGTACACACACACACACACACAGTATTGGTAGCTGTACATACAGGGATGGTAGATGGATTACAAATAAAAGCATCGCGTGCAAGAAAGAGCGCGGAGAACCAACCACAAATTATTGCAATGTCAGAAACGATACTATAGAGCATTGATCCTCCGGAAAAATTAAAAAATTTCTATCGGTTAATAGAGAAGGAGAGCATCTATTTCTCCACCTCGTCTATCTCCCATCAGTATCTTTCATATATTGATCATATACCCTCTATTCCTTCTCTAGGGTTGTGTGATTTAGGATAGAGCGTTCAATGCTTAACACATACCCCCAATCCAAGTATTAGGAATTAAAGGAAGGAAAAGAAAGGAATGGAGAGAAGGAAGAGGAAGATATCCAGGTGCCGGAGGTATAGGAATAGGAGGAAATGGAAGGAGAAAGAGGAGGAGAAGAAGGAAGAATGTGGTGACCCTGATCATCTGGAAGTCGCCAGTCTCTGAGGTTCAGGGACAGGCGTCTTGGGCACCCAACATGGCACTGGCAAGAGTCATATTGACCCTTGTGAATGGGCGACGTAAGAGCGATAATACGCGCCAAGGAGCGGAGAACATTGTCTCTCTCTCGTCCTTGGAAGATTCACTTTTCATCAGTCATTCCCAGATGGCAAACTTTCTCACAAGAGGGAGATAATTGTTCGTTTTTGTTCCTTGCCGTCACCCCACGCCACCCCACTACCTTGCTTCACCCACGCCCATTATTTCAAGAACCAGAGAGAGACACAGAGAGAGAGACACAGAGAAAGAGACAGAGAGAGAGAGAGAGAGATGTAGGAGCCTACCTTCAGCAACCAGAGAGAGATGAAGGACCATCAGGAGCCACACACGAAGGAGTCTACCACCTTCAGCAACCAAGAAGAAGAGGAGGACCCTACCTGCGCTTGGTCAAGCTCCTGGAGGAGGGTCTTGGCGGCGTAAACGGTTGGGTGTCCCCACTCACTGGCCTCGCCCCACGACCGGTTCAAGTCGAATCCCATCAAAGTCGACCTGCAGTAAGGGAAAGATCATCAGAGTCGATCTTTAGCAAGGGGAAGATCATCACAGGTTGTTAAATCAACTCTTCACGAGCAAAACAATTTATATGAACTAAATAGGCAATTAACCAATCAACAGGACATAATCAGACATGAGAAAGGGGCAACAAGAAACTTGGTGAAGGAGGGAGAAGGGAAGATATTAAAGTCATGGTCAAATTCAATCACGAAACCTCTATATCTTTCAGTCTTCATGAGGGGGCATTATCAACATTTATTAAACAGTTTACTTGTAAACCTCGTACCGACCCAGGAACACAGAGTGTTTAGTAAATGCAAAGAAAACCGTCATGATTGAGGGAAGATGTACAGGTTTCGCAAATGGCTACATAAATGCTCGATTCCTGGAAACGGGAACAGCTTAAGAATAATGACATGGAAAATACATAACAATTCTTGAGAAAACGTCAAACGTTCTGACGATTAAAGAATACCTGGAATTAAGTCTTACTGGTATTGTGTTTTACTAGTATTGTTAACAAAGAATATATTATCTGTGTGGACAGTTGTGGTAAAGATCTGTGTGTAGACAATATTGGTAAACAAACACACCTGTGTGTGGACAATATTGGTAAACAAACACACCTGTGTGTGGACAATATTGGTAAACAAACACACCTGTGTGTGGACAATATTGGTAAACAAACACACCTGTGTGTGGACAATATTGGTAAACAAACACACCTGTGTGTGGACAATATTGGTAAACAAACACACCTGTGTGTGGACAATATTGGTAAACAAACACACCTGTGTGTGGACAATATTGGTAAACAAACACACCTGTGTGTGGACAATATTGGTAAACAAACACACCTGTGTGTGGACAATATTGGTAAACAAACACACCTGTGTGTGGACAACATTGGTAAACAAACACACCTGTGTGTGGACAACATTGGTAAACAAACACACCTGTGTGTGGACAACATTGGTAAACAAACACACCTGTGTGTGGACAACATTGGTAAACAAACACACCTGTGTGTGGACAACATTGGTGAACAAACACACCTGTGTGTGGACAACATTGGTAAACAAACACACCTGTGTGTGGACAACATTGGTAAACAAACACACCTGTGTGTGGACAATATTGGTAAACAAACACACCTGTGTGTGGACAATATTGGTAAACAAACACACCTGTGTGTGGACAACATTGGTAAACAAACACACCTGTGTGTGGACAACATTGGTAAACAACACACCTGTGTGTGGACAATATTGGTAAACAAACACACCTGTGTGTGGACACATTGGTAAACCAACACACCTGTGTGTGGACAATATTGGTAAACAAACACACCTGTGTTGGACAATATTGGGAACAAACACACCTGTGTGTGGACAATATTGGTAAACAACACACCTGTGTGGACAACATTGGTAAACAAACACACCTGTGTGTGGACAATATTGGTAACAAACACACCTGTGTGTGGACAACATTGGTAAACAAACACACCTGTGTGTGGACAATATTGGTAAACAAAACACACCTGTGTGTGGACAACATTGGTAAACAAACACACCTGTGTGTGGACAAATTGGTAAAGAAGACAGCGACTGATAGGCTGTCACTATTTTACCTAGGTAGACACCTGCGCGTCCCTCACCTGTAGTTACCTAAGGTAGACACCTACGCGTCCCTCACCTGTATTACCTAGTAGACACCTACGCGTCCCTCACCTGTAGTTACCTAGGTAGACACCTACGCGTCTCTCACCTGTAGTTACCTAGGTAGACACCATCAGGGTTCATCATGGGGATGATCTTGAAGACAACGTGTTCGAGCAGGGTGTTGGCCTCACTCGAACCACTCACCAGAAGTTCCACCATCCCTGTGGAGACAAGACCGTGTGTTGAAACGATTGCTGGTAGCTCAGCTCGTCCTCCAAACAAATACTCAAATTCCATTCATCCACCCGCCACCCCCCCCCCCCCCCCGCTGTTTACGAATGAAAAACGGTTTTACACACGACTCACACTGCTGATATTCGAACACTTCCGGAACAAGTGCTTCACTGACGACTGGTGTTCGAACCACAACGCTGTAAATGCTTCCCCACGTACTACAAATACCAATAATGGCCAACAGAACCTAAACACCTAACCTATGCCTATATATGCACAATATGCTAATATATTATAATATTAATTTATATTTGAGAAAATTCCGTTTTGAATGAACAGCATGTTAAATTTAGATACGTCTGTGGGGGTCGACCGCTGGATGGAATGACTCGAGTCGAGGATGAGTTACCCGTCTCATTAACATTGGCCAAATGCTCGTTATCGACAAACCGCCTTGTTTATGAATGACCCCCCCCCCCCCTCCTCTCCACTTTTACACATAACCCATAACTCGATTGATTGATTGATAANCCCTATATACCCATCCCGTGCGGGGTTGTGGATAATCCTACCTCATCCTTGGGCGGTAGGGTAGTCTACCCTATTATACGTTTTCTGTAATATATAATGTACGATCCATTTTCTTTAATTTGAATAGAAACATAGCTTAACGTATATATTATAATTTAGCGCCAATTTGAATATTTATAGATATAACTCATTGAATAATTATTATAATTTACTGAGAATTACCAAGATTTCTCATAACTAAACTACGAGCTTTCAATTGGATGTAGCTGATCCTACAGGATAACAGGATCCTACAGGATAACAGGATCCTATAGGAAGCGTGATATCTGAATTGGATGTAAAATATTACGCAAATTTCTCCTACAGAAACGTGTGTAGGATCATTCAGAATATTGTATCACGTATGTCAGACCAATACTGGAATATGCGGGTCCGCCTAGAGTGCACATTAGTCAAACACAAAGCGAAGTTAGAAAAGTTTAGAGGTATGGGGAGCCGGTCGGCCGAGCGGACAGTACGCTGGACCTGTGGTCCTGGGTTCGATCCCGGGCGCCGGCGAGAAACAATGGCGAGTTTCTTTCTTTCACCTATGCCCCTGTTACTTAGCAGTAAAATAGGTACCTGGGTGTTAGTCAGCTGTCACGGGCTGCTTCCTGGGGGTGGAGCCTGGTCGAGGACCGGGCCGCGGGACACTAAAGCCCCGAAATCATCTCAAGATAACCTCAAGATGTCACCAGGCTAGTCCACGAGCCGAGAGGAATGAACTACGAGGAAAGATTGCCGGAGCTTCGACCTCACGACACGAAGACGGAAGAGTTAGGAGACATGATCACTACCTATAAAATTCTCAGAGGAATTGACAGGATAGATAAAAATTAACTATTTAGCACGGGCGGAACACAAACAAGGGAACACAGGTGGAGACTTAGTAGACAAATGGGCTACAAGGTCGTTAGAAGGAACTTTTTTCAGTGTCAGAGTAGTTAACGGAGGAATGCATTAGGCAGTGATGTGGTGGAGGCTGACTCCATACACAGTTTCAAGTGTAGATATGATAGAGCCCAATAGGCTCAGGAACCTGTACAGCAGTGATTTCCAGTCAAGAGGCGGGACCAAAAAGCCAGAGCTCAACCCACAATCACAGCTAGGCGAGTACGCCCGAAGTAGGAACGGAAAATTACAATTATTGTTCAATTTGATCAAACAGACTATTCTGGTAACTACGGCGATGTGACGGGGACTATTGACGGAACTATAGGACGGATACTATGGGAAGTGAGGAAGGGTTGGTGCCTGGTGATAGCTCATAACTGTAAATCTACCACAGGGAAACTGTGAACATTTGCAGCATAGAAACTATAAGCATTATGTGGCATAAGTACTTGATATCCTGAGGACAAGTTTGGGACTTCAGGCTGCAGCCTGTTTTCACGGCAGGCTCGTTAAAGCGGCAGCCGTCCCCCCAAAAAGACATTTATTCCTTTTAATGGCAAGTTTGTTTCGTAAGTTTACAATATTGTATAACTAAGTTCTGTGTATAGGAGGTGTATGTAGCTTAGGTGGTCAGGTTCTGTTGGTAATTATTTGTATCTAGTACATAAGTAAAGCATTTACAAGGTTGCAATTCTAACAGAGGTTGCAAGCGAAGCACTTCCAGAAATATCCGAACGTCTTGGGTTTTAAATCGTGTTTAAACCATTTTTCACTCATAAACTGGGGGTTTGTCGGTTGGATTAACTAGCATTTGGCCTTTGCTGATGAGGACGAGCTGGTCCTCATCATCCAAGACCAAATGCTTGTTCATCTAGCACCCAAACACCCTCGTTAACAGATGAAATGAGGATTACACAAGACTTGCAACCTAAGCCGTTTGAACATTCCTTGAACAATGTTTCACTAACAACCTGTTCGAACCACAACACTAAATACCTCACCCATTACTTAAAATACAAATAATCGCCAACTGAACCTAAACACCTAACCTTACCTATGCCTAACTATATACAGAATTTTACTATATAATATATCTGAAAACACTTATGAAAACAAACCTATTTTTTATACACTATGTTAACTGATGAATGCATCTTAGGGGTGAAGATGGCCGCCGCTTTAACGAATCTGGCATGAGGACAGGTTGTATTTAGCATATCGTAGCCCATGGGTAAAGGCGCTCATCTACGGTGACCTAGAACACTCGTTCGATCCCACTTTCGTGCTCCAAAGATTTTCTTGCATTACAGTTATTCACAAAAGTATATGACTGCAAGTCCCTGAGATGAATGAGAGCAGCAGGTGGCGAGCGTAACCCTGAAGTGAATATGAGGCAGGAGTATAGGGACGCTCCCCTCAGAAAAGGGGGGCATGGGGATCAAGGAAGCGTCTAAGGAGCGGAGGTGAAGAGGGGAGAGTCATAGTGGGGCGACGGGGACTGGCTTGCCACCTGGGCATGGACTCGTTCTCCTGGTACCCGCCGATGGTGAGTTGATTAACGTCGATCATCCGGAGTCTACGAGGTGTAGGGAGTCTGGCTCCAGTGTCCCCGCGTGGCGGCGCTGCCATACGCGTTACATTGAAGCCGCCGCCTGCCACCATCCGTCTGGGGCGGGTTCTCTCCGGGGAGGAGGATGTTGGGTTGTGGTGAGTGGGTGGCATCGGTTGATGGTGGGTAGGGGGCTTTTTGGGCACGGGGTGATTGCTGGTTGGGGATTTTGGGTTGTGGTGGGCAGTTTTATTACGACGCTGGGCTCGGGCTCGACTTGGGGATCGACTCTTTGTTTTCCTCTTGTGGCGTTTCTTGCGCGGTCGTGTCAAGCGACGGAAGTCGTAGTACCTGTAGGAGAGTTTGATGTCTCTGTGCTGGAATGGCTGCTGGAGGTCCTGCCACATGAGGGTCGTGGGGCGAACGTGGTGGCTGACTACATGCAATGGCGGACGGTGGCGGCTGCCACGAGTCGTCCGCAGCGTTGGTAATGAAGCGGTCAGCGACGGAAGGTCGGGTAGACTCCGCGTGTCGTCATCAGAGCGGGTCGGGTGGTTGTTGTCCTGCTCTGGAAACAGTCTCATGTATGTCGTTCTGGGATGACGTGTTTTACGGATCGTTCGTCGTTTATCTCGTCCATCAAGTGTCCTCGAATTGTCATCTCTAGCACGACTTGCAGGCAGGCGGGCCGGCCTTTCCGTGCGGTCATGCGCATAGCGTCGCGCGTACCCGAGATCCTCCTCGTCTGCTGACGCAGCTTTCTGCTTGATTCTGACCATCAGGCCACTTGTGTCACTGAGCTCTTCACTGTCGCTACTCACAGAGGAGGCATCGTCAGTGCTGGCACTGGCAGCAGTGTCTGTTGCTGCTGCCTCGCTGCCCCCGGCCTCCTTAACTCCAGAGGGTTTGGACAGTGCCTGTGGGCCTCTTTCCCTACTGCCAGGTGACCATTTGCTTCTGACCGAGCCCTGCGGGGTCCTCACCTGCAAGGGACACGTGATTACAACAGCCATTCCTGCATCAGGGGCAAGTTTCACGAAGCAGTTACGCAGGCACTTACGAACCTGTACATCTTTTCTCAATCTTTGGCGGCTTTGTTTACAATTATTAAACAGCTGATGAACTCCGAAGCACCAGGAGGCTGTTTATAACAATAATAACAGTTGATTGGAAAGTTTTCATGCTTGTAAACTGTTTAATAAATGTAACCAAAGCCGTCAAAGATTGAGGAAAGATTCGTATTTGCGTAACTGGTTCGTGAATCTGGCTCCAGGTCACTAGAACATAACATTATACATCACCTATCTCTGAAGGAAACAATAATAATGATGATTTATTTCAAGGTACAATGGTTGGTGAGATTACATAAAATTGATATTTTTACATTCATGCAGAGCCACTAACACGCATAGCATTCCGGGCAGTTTTATTTGACAATAATTCTTATATTTAATGTATGATATAAACGCGCTGATGGGCTTTTATTTACATACAATATAAAATAATATATCTGTCCTGGTTGTTGTTGTTTAAGATTCAGCTACTCGGACAAAGAGTTTCAAGTAGCATGGCTATGGTGAGCCCGAAGTGGACTTACCTGGCACAGGTGTCCAACTAGTGTAACGTTCTAATGACCTGTACCTTCTGTCGCGCTTCACCTGACATCTTTATGAAGCAATCGTTTCCAGGCATTGTTTTTCTTCTCTGTCGTTTCTTAAACATTTGCTCTAAGACGGCGCCTGATAGAGAAGATTGCTACAATGTCTTCCCCGCTTGACGCCTTCGTTTAGTAATTAATTGGAGGTTTTCAGTGATCATGCAGCGTGGCTCCTCGTCTCATCTCTAGGTCTAATATTCTCCATTTTCTCAATTCATTCACTAAGATTTGTTAATATCTTGCTCGAGACTTCTTGATATTTTTGGCTTTCCTCCGCTGTCTCCATCTTCAGTACATTTAGATGCTTGCTGCACAATTTCTCTGGTTGGAACACCCACTTTCTAAGCACCTTCATCTTGTACAACACTAATGATCTGACGCCTCAGACATTCTCCTCAAGATGCTTGTAGCTTTCACACTATTAATTCTTCTATCTACCCACGCATAATAATCAATCTTTGCTCCATTTCATACCTTTTCCTTCACCTTCACGCACATCTATGTACGAATCTATGCTCAGAAAAAGTATTGTTGACAGAAAAATCTCTTTTGCGAACACCCATCAAATAATCTCATTCTCGATCCCATGGACCACAAGCGACTTGAGAATGGTCCAGGACGGACCGAAACGTCGTCGTCCCTTCACTTTCTAGTGTGTGGTCTGGTCAACACATTTCAGCCACGTTATTGTGACTCCTCGTCTGCAATACCATTCTCATTTACACACATTTAATAACATGTTTAGTAATATTATATGTCCAGCGATGTGAAGCCGAAGACCACTGATCGTAGATATTATACAAATCTGGGCTTCGGATGCAGGCGATGAGTCACAATAACGTGGCTGAAGTATGTTGACCAGACCACACACTAGAAGGTAAAGGGACGACGACGTTTCGGTTCGTCCCGGACCATTCGCAAATCGATTGTGAATGGCCCACAATCGATTTGAGAATGTTCATGACGGACCGAAACGCCGCCGCCCCCCCCACCTTCTAGTGTGTGGTCTGGTCAACTGGGCTTCGAACTGTTTAAAGCGGTCTGTAAACCGTAATATATTAAAAGTACACTGATCGTAGAGCATTCCTCTTGAGGTGTAAACTCACTCAGCGTTGTCTTGACTTCACATAAAAATGCCTGTTTCCTTTATCTTTCATTTTCTTGCAGCTGTTATTCCGTCTGCTTAATATTCATCAGATGCCTCACACGCAAACCTTCCTGCCAGTGTCGGGTTTGGCCGCGGAAAATACAAACCCATTCTCGGTTGCTTCTTATCTTCCCTGGAGCTTCAAGACATCAGCCAACGATGGTATTTCATTCTTGTGCGGCCTGTCTCAGCTTATTCTAACTTCCTTGGGAAATTTCCTTTGGCAACTCCGTCTGGTGATGTATATGGCCCTTTGTGGGGCAGCAACTCGTATGTTAGAATAACACCTGGTTGTGTATATATAAATAAAGGGAATTTAGATATAAAGATTATACAAATCTGGGCTTCGGATGCAGGCGAGGAGTCACAATAACGTGGCTGAAGTATGTTCACCAGACCACACACTAGAAAGTGAAGGGTCGACGACGTTTCGGTCCGTCCTGGACCATTCTCAAGTCGACTGTGGGCCAATCGACTTGAGAATGGTCCAGGACGGACCGAAACGTCGTCGTCCCTTCACCTTCTAGTGTGTGGTCTGGTCAACTGGGCTTCGAACCGTTTAAAGCGGTCTGTAAACCGTATATATTAAAGTAATGAAACACTACATTATCATGGCTGTGACATATGGAGGGGACTAATCCAAGTGCTTTTTGTATATTTGTGGTCGAATGTCAAAGTTAGGTCGTGTTCCATATCCTTTATCCAAATAGCGATTCCCCCTACCAATTCTTATAGTACATTTTGATAGGAGACCCAACATTAATTAATGTTTTGGTCAAATTTGTCAGGAACAGCGGCGCAACTCCACCCACTTTTGTTTTGCTTAGAATCTGTGTCGGTTCAGATCTCCGCTATTTTCTTCTCGGATGAAACGTCCAGATCTCTAAAATATTGTGAAGAGGTCCCACAAGGGACCAGGGGCCAGATTCACGAAGCATTACGCGCAAGCACTTACGAACCTGGGGCCAGATTCACGAAGCAGTTACGCAAGCACTTACGAAACGTGTACCATCTTTCCTCAATCTTTGACGGCCTTGGTTACATTTATTAAACAGTTTACAAACGTGAAACTCCCCAACCAACTTTTGTTATTGTTATAAACAGCCTCCTGGTGTTCGGAGCTCATTAACTGTTTAATAATTGTAAACAAAGCCGCTAAAGATTGAGAAAAGATATATAGGTTCGTAAGTGCTTGCGTACTGCTTCGTGAATCTGGCCCCAGGTTCGTAAGTGCTTGCGTAACTGCTTCGTGAATCTGGCCCCAGACTGCTCCCAGGAAGAAGCGTTTGACAGAATGGTCATATGCGCTGTTAGGAATTGGAACGTGAGAACTGTGTGAAGTGAGAGAGAGGCGTGGTGTCGGATGTTTACCACCTGCTGGCGCCCAGATGAAGACGGGAGTGTCTGGTGTGTAGAGGGGGGCTGGCTGGACCCTTGCCCCTGGGAAGGTCGTGGAGGGGCTGGGCTGAGGGCTGGGTGTAGGGAATCAGCCCCAGAAACTGGTAGTAGTCCAACACTGCCATAACGATATTGCGTCCTGTTCGCAGATCTGACCAAAGGTTAAGGAAGACACACAACTGCTTTTGCCAATTCTGACAGGCGCTGGAAGAGAGTGTCAGACATGTGTTAATTCTGTATATATGTACATACATACATAGAAACATTGTATGATCCTGTCATACGCACAAAGATATCAGTTATACAGATATGCAGGCGATGAGTCAGAATAACGTGGCTGAAGTATGTTGACCAGACCACACACTAGAAGGTGAAGGGACGACGACGTTTCGGTCCGTCCTGGATCATTCTCAAGTCGACTGTGTGACAATCGACTTGAGAATGGCCCAGGACGGACCGAAACGTCGTCGTCCCTTCACCTTCTAGTGTGTGGTCTGGTCAACATTTTTACAGATATATAAGCTACCACAAACTCCCAGAGGGAAATAATACAGCCCATGATCATTAGAGACGGACAGACATGTTGGTTGGAAACGGGAATGAATCGAGAATTAATATTAGACAACTTTAACCATGGTAAGTAAACTAGCACCACCATGGGGAGTATAGAGACATGGATATCAAAGCTACTAGAGACAGCAAAGAGGAATTTCCCGAACCAACATGTGAATGGGGCCATAAGGATTGGAGGAAGTTACAAGCCGTTCAGATTAACAGAGATTTCCAAAGTTGAACATTTGGAAAGCAAAATTTGCGGCCTTCTTTTAAGTAAAAAAATCACAAAAATTCTGAACTTTGAGGAAGGCATCGAAAATACACATCCAAAACATCTCATACGTAACACACAGAGATCACACTAACGTGATGCATCAAATGAACAAATTCACACGGGACGACAGTGGATAAGGCAGTGTCTGTGATGCTCCCGGACGCAGGTTCGAATCCTCGTCACGGCCCTTGTGGATTTGTTCATCTCATACCCAAGACCAGTCCAAGAGAATGCCGCCACGTCGAAGAGCCAATAACTAAAAAATATACAAAAAATCCTGAGAAGGTTATCTTGAGATAATGATGATGATGATAAGGTACAGAGATTTGCGCGAGGCTTGTCCCAGAACTATAATGATGAATGGGATATGAAGAATGGATAAAGTGAGAGGAGATACGAAGACTGGATGAGACAATGAATTAAATAAATAGTTTTCGAAATGACTGTTCAAATACGTTTATCGACATGATAAAATACATCTCAAAGGGATAGAGTTGCTTAGGCTATTTCTATCCTTTAGGTGAGAGAGGAGGGAATGTTTACAAGTGATAAGAATGAAACTAGAGGATAGCTACACAGATGACCCGAAGATAAACGAGAAAATAAACCTTAAGTATTAGGATAATGAATTACCTAGGTGGTGGTTTGCAGTAAAAAAATTAACTAGCTACACAATTTTAAAAGTAAATACGATTAGAAGATGGAAGAGAGACGACAATGTTTACAGTCTCTTCCCAAAGAGGAAAAACAGTTAGTAAAATGTTACATAGAGCTGTTATCAATCAGAATAAGGATCGATTTACGTATGTATGATGCGCTCATTTTGAACACTTGATAAAATTATATCAATAAAATGTACTTAATATACAAGAACTAGCTCTTGTCATATAGAACATGTTGGTTAATAATGTTACTGAATATCTACGTCTGTGGTAAAATATGGCCGAATTTGGACGTAATTTGAAAATGAGAAAAAAATGAAAATAAATTTGGGATTTTTTTTTACACCAACAGTAAGTTAAGGGTCCTCTGATAGGTTAGGTGGGCAGGAAATTCTCATAAAGTTTCAAAACGTTATGAAAAACGTTAATTTAAAGTGTCCTCTCATAACCTCTGCGCGTACGCCGGACGACTCAAATAGAAAACGGAACAGAACGTCACTTTTGCGAGTCGATTTCATTTCAAATTACGTCCAAATTTGGCCATAGCGCGCATACGAGCCAAAAGTGACGTTATTTTTAAGAGGACGGGTTGAAATACATACTCGTCAATGTTCGAGACATTATTTAGACAAGTTCATGCAAAAAGTGCTGAACCAGCCGGCAGTGTTCAATACACTGTAGATAATTAGGGCCTAATTGTTTTAGTAATTTAGGCCCCCTAGTGTCAATTAGGGCCTAAATTACACCACAAACACCATGGCTCCTGCGAGCCGCCCTAAGCAACAGCCTGTTGAACCAAGTTATCAAACGTCAAGCCCTAGCCATAGATCGGGCGTGGGATGTAGAAGAACCTCCCATAATCAACACACCTGGGGCCAGATTCACGAAGCAGTTACGCAAGCACTTACGAACCTGGGGCCAGATTCACGAAGCAGTTACGCAAGCACTTACGAACCTGTACATCTTTTCTCAATCTTTGGCGGCTTTGTTTACAATTATTAAACAGTTAATGAGCTCCGAAGCACCAGGAGGCTGTTTATAACAATAACAACAGTTGATTGGCAAGTTTTCATGCTTGTAAACTGTTTAATAAATGTAACCAAAGCCGTCAAAGATTAAGGAAAGATGTACACGTTCGTAAGTGCTTGCGTAACTGCTTCGTGAATGTGGCCCCAGGTTCGGAAGTACTTGCGTAACAGCTTCGTGAATCTGGCCCCAGGTTCGGAAGTACTTGCGTAACAGCTTCGTGAATCTGGCCCCATAGTGTGTTGGTTATGGGGGGTTCTTCTACATCCCACGCCTTGATCTATGGGTAGGGCTTGACGTTTGATAACTTGGTTCAACAGGCTGTTGCTTAGGGCGGCTCGCAGGAGCCATGGTGTTTGTGGTGTAATTTAGGACCTAATTGACACTAGGGGGGCCTAATATCACAAGATAACCGTCAGATAATCTATGTATAGGGAAGGATACAGAGCTCCTCGGTATATGGGATAATGTGTCCTCGCTGGTTCCTGTAGCCGTAGATGGAGGTGTGGATGGAGTACACATTGGCAGAGTCCTTCAGATTGCTACACAACCACCTATTGATACATTTAGAAGATTAGTTTTTGAGATATATACAAGAGTTGTTACATTCTTGTACAGCCACTAGTACGCGTAGCGTTTCGGGCAGGTCCCTGGAATAGGTTAACAGATCTAGGAAAACGAGGACTCGATGCATATGGGTTAGTATGAAAATCTCTATAAGAACAATGTTACAAACATTGTGGGTCCTAAATCACACCTATTGAGACATGGGGGGTCACATTTAGAGGTCACAGTCATTACGATTAATAACAGATCTAGAAGAACTAGGAACCGGTTTACATGGGTTAGTATGAAAATCTTAACACGAACAGTGCCACAAAACCCTGTACAGTCAGAGATACGAACAAAGCCACTTCTCGTACACGCAGAAAAGGAATACAACGAGAGACCCACATTTAATAAAAGGGGAAACTTGTGGCTGTAAAAGATAGAATTCCAAATTCATTCACCATGTGGAGATTAACAAGCCACGGAGCACCAAGCTAAGCCACGGAGCACCAAGCTAAGCCACGGAGCACCAAGCTAAGCCACAACGCACTAGAATAC
>WNGS01109749.1:2626225-2646059 GCA_020271785.1 Procambarus virginalis
CTTGACACAGAATGGAGAAAACTTTTTTTAAACTATTTTAGTAAAGTAATTATTATCTCACGCATCCGTGCAAAACAGCTATTCACTAGTCTTAACTTATTAAGCCTTAAAATCATCCAAAATACTAAAATAAGGAGCCATACGTGGTAGCTATGTAACCATAGGTGAATTATAATCTTAATAATTTTAATTATTTATTCAGGTAAAGATACATATATATGGAAAATGAGTTACAAACAATGTTGGATTTATAGATAAGAACTAGTACATACAATGCCTGACGCCACTAATACGCATAACATTTCAGGCAAAAATATGGAAGCACAGAGTGCATGTGCTGGTAGTATATTGGACCCAGTACCATTCTATGGGTGTTATGGGGCCCTATATACCCATCCCGTGCGGGGTTGTGGATAATCCATACTCATCCTTTGGGCGGTAGGGTAGTCTACCCTATTATACGTTTTCTGTAATACATAATGTACGATCCATTTTCTTTAATTTGCATAGAACATAGCTTACGTATATATTATAATTTAGCGCCAATTGGAATATTTATAGATAATAACTCATTGAATAATTATTATAATTTACTGAGAATTACCAAGATTTCTCATAACTAAACTACAGCTTTCATATTGGATGTACTGATCCTACAGGAAAGGTCCTGGTAAACAGGATCACTACAGGATAACAGATCCTACAGGAAGCGTGATATCGACATTGGATGTAAAATATTACGCAAATTTCTCCTACAGAAACGTGTGTAGGATCATTCAGAATCTTGTATATCACGTATGTCTCAAAGTATTTGGTCCATGAAGCAGGACCAAACAAGGCCTAATACGCATCAGTACAGGAAAGATAGGAGCGAGTGCGGCCGTGGCGTTGACGGCGTGAGAACCCCTGAGAGAGAGGGGCAAAAGGCAAGAAGTCACAACAGAGACTTGGCCGCACCAGGGACGAAGTGGTCACCACTGGGGGCTAGAGGCTCGATCCAACCACAGAGGAGGGAGGGAGCTGGGGGAAGAGTCAGAATGGTCAGGAGGAGCAAGGTCGGGGCCCAATGCAGCGGGAGCTACAGAGCCGATCTTCCAATACAGCCCACTCGGAGGCTTGGTCGCCCACCCCACGAGCTTGAGAGGGTACAACAAACATTAAATGCATGTGTACGAAAAGCTATAAATTCATTCACGAATGTGCCCCCATACCCACCATGGAGCCACAATTAGAGGCAGACACCCAACAGGAAGCTATCGCAGATCATGCCGGGGCCCCCTAGGGGTGCTTCGTGAGTATACACCCCACAACGCCACCTTAAGAACCGTCAGTCCATCGAGATCGGTTCAGCGACGAAAGGGGGATTGACAATAAAGGTTCCCCTCGCTCGAGACGTTGGGTACTACAGTTCTACGGGTGCAAGAGTATGCCTCCTCAAGCACCCGAGCGTCAAATAGTAGTAGTCCAAAGGAATAATCCAAAACAAGCAAAGGTCGGCAGGAAACCAAGCAGATAGGAGAAGAGGGGGAGACAAATAAAAAATGAAAAGGAAAAGCAATCCATCATAATTAGAGAAGACAGCAGCAGGAGTGCAAGGCCATAAAAGGACAGGACTGTCCCACAGAGCATCACACTCCAGCAGCTGTCTACTTAAGCCCTCTCACGACGCCAACGGGCCAGATGGTGAGGGGTTCCCTCTACCAAACAACCATGATCAGTACCATCATCTCACCAATCTATAAAACAAACAGTTATATACTTTGTTTCCCCTTCGCACTAACATTTTAAATCTCGACCTACTCACCCCCCCCCCCTTCCAACTCCTTCGCATTGATTATTCTACCATTCCTGAACCTATCTACTATAATACATCACTTAGAATTCTATTTACTCTACAAATACCACACCTTAACCTATTTTACATTTTTTTTTTGTGTCTTACAGTAAATGATCCACTACATTCACGTGTGCTTTACATTTATATCCAATTTAAATTATTCTGCTAACTTTTCCCATATACAATTTTTACTTTGATTCCCTAAACCTAAGTAAATAATCCATGATTTAGGTATTGTAGCGAAAAAATATGTATTCATTTATTATTGTCCAATCATTTTTCTACACCAAGTATATATTTCCCATTCCTTCATCACACATCTACTGCCCTCTATGAGCACAGTAACGACGCGCCTTTAGGAGAGTCTTCCCCTCCCATTCTTTTTATTTGACATTATTACATACTACACTTTAATAACTAATCGAAACCAACTAGATATCTAATAACCATCAAACTATATGCTCAATGACTCTGCGCTACAATAAATATTTATAACAAAATATAACATTCTTTCCTACCTTGTACGGAACACGTCAACTTCCGCCTTCAACACTTGGTCTGTTCGTCAAGTACCTACACACGAGCTTCTCCACGTCTAAGGTACTCAAAGCCTCTCACCTGCGAAAGTACATTAGTATAAGAATGATCATAATGATGAATACAATATTGATAACGAATGTTTATAGGATATACACGCGCACACTTGTAAAAACTAGTGTGGGAGGGGGAAGAGAATGCAGAGGACCGCCTGAGGGAAACTATCAAATGGGACAGACATCGTTATGAAACCAACCAGCCTGTCCACCCACCTGACACGATGTCTGGGTGTTGCCACCTAAGCTTCAGCTCTTGTCAAAGACCTGTGAGCGGTTCTTCACCTGTATTTCACCATCTATGGATGTCTATACACGACTACCGTATACCATTCATATGTATACACACAGTCTTCAACACTATATTAGGGTGGAAAACAGTATATTATTTAGGTATGTGTTCAGTCTAGTAAGGCTGGGTCTCATCACCTCTAATGCTCAAACTACACCACATGTTTACACCACGAATTATATTATATTTAGAACAACGTGATTTAACTGTTATGTACTACGTAACAATTCTTGCGGAGGGGGGGGGGGGGAAGATAAATGCATCTTGAAATGAACAGACTTGCCTCAAGGTCACGGCCTCTTCCCTTACTCTGGACCGTGGCCTTGCTCCTCGTCTCCACTCCGTGCAGGTTTCTCCACAAATAGATACTTCATCGCTTTGTTCCGGCCAGCCCCAACCACGCCACACGCTCACCTCTAGGAAATCCATAATATTCATCCACTTATCCTTGACAACATTTCCTATTATGGCCTACAACCATCTATGAACAGTCAATTCAAAATTCATTACAATTTTCTTCATTGCGAAATTAGTTTCTATATTTCAACCTAATCATTTGGATATTACTTTCAGATATGTCTACCAACTTTTAAGACACTTGATACGAGGGAAAACTACATTACATAACGTGTTCCAGCTCTGACGAGTGCTACTTTGATATTGTATAATAAAGTGCAACCATCAACCCCCCACACAACACAATCTTTCCTATGCATACAATTGCAGTGCTAAACGCGACATTTTAAATTCTTGACGTTTAGTCATCCCGCAAAAATACCCTAACCCCTCCCCCCCTCAGCGTCTCATTTCGTCTGGTACAGTTCTGGCTACCCATCATTAACTGCTTAATAACTACCTACCACTAGTAATAGCTATATCACCACATTAAGCGGCAATATTCCAGGGGGACACAGATCTCATCCTAGTACACAAATCTCCATTAACACTATAAAATCAACTCAACATCAATATACTTACTGCAACACACGACAACCAACAGCCCGTGGACCAATAGCTGAAGCTCAACTTAAGGTTAAAAACCCACTTACATTTCCCCATGAACAAACCTGACATGTTTATTTCACTTGTGCCTATACTACTATTACAACACGCGCTATCCCTCATTACACAATACACACATCAATACACACCGCCTTCACACCCCCACGTGTACCGTCGCCACCCACCTACACTAACAAATACTGCCACGAGCCTCATCTCCATTGCAAATTACTCTACCGCAACATTAACATTCCCTCTATGTATCTACAATGAATCATTTTTAAAATGAAGGTTTATGACCTATTCCTCTATGAAGGAGGTCACGCTTATTTTATCCAGTATCATTAACAAACCATTTTACTTACTCCCATTCAATATTCAAATAGTTAGTTATTAGCAGCTCTACCTCAAACAACCTACAGGCAAATATGTCGCCGTCACTCGACGAGGACACCATTTTGATGTAGCTCCTCATTTCAAATGAGGATTT
Organism: Procambarus virginalis; assembly: GCA_020271785.1. Lineage (NCBI taxonomy): Eukaryota > Metazoa > Arthropoda > Malacostraca > Decapoda > Cambaridae > Procambarus > Procambarus virginalis. The sequence goes on from WNGS01109749.1 coordinate 2,630,440, forward strand.
TTGAAGGCATACATCCTACCTGCATAGTCAACGGGTTTTAGAGCTGTTACTTGTGGGTCGACACCCTCTCAGCAGCTAATACTACCACTTCAGTCTGACTTTAGTACGGTATCCTAATAAAATATTACCATGCCTCTTAACTTAAACTAGGTCATAAGTAAATACTTGCCTTAAACTCATAGCTCCATCATATCTCCTGACTAGTAGCAACATCTAGCCCAACCAGGACATCCGTCACCAGCTTCTGCTCGGCACTGACTTGAATCATCGCTCCACCACTGGTCCCATGACAACGTTAGTCTCTCCTGCACATTCCTACATCACCAGTCGGCTCTTGTCACGCGATGCCTTATCTTCCCAACATTACCTCATTGACTAACAATACCTCTGAAAAAAATACAATTAAAATTCACTACATATTTATGAAATATATTTTAGTACTGATTATGGGTCAGGACTAAAATATATGCGTATATATATATCCTCCCCCAAGAGGATATATACGGCAACTGTAAAATATTTATTTTTGACCCTATATATTGGCGTTTTGAAGGTGTACAAAAAGAGTGTAAGCTAGGGGGTGTGTCAGCCCTAGCGACCCCAAAGGGTAACGGGGTACCAGCTCAGAGTAACAACACGCCCTAACACTAACTTGTACACCACACCTATGACAATACTAGGGTCAAAATAACGTTCCGTTCATCCTCACCCACCAAGTGGACTCAACAGCCAATCACGTTTCGACTTTTCATTTGACGTCACATTCTCGCAAGCTCTACTCTCATTGGTCGACTCGACCTAATTGGATACTCTAGTAATTCATGACAATTATTTATTGAAAATGAAATATATACACCCAAATGTATCTGAAACATACATATACCAAATGTATGAAAAACAATGTTTGACTTTACACTCACAAATGATGACTTTGGATTACTTATTATTAAATAACTATTATTATAATGATTAAATAATAAGAATACTTATTCAAGCTGTAAGTACAGTACAACACAGTACAGTATAGTATAGTACAGTACCGTACAGTACAATTCCGTACGTTACAATACATTAAACTACTATACATTACAGTACATTACAGTACCGTACCATACAGAACAGCCAAGGGCACACTACTCTGCAGTACAATACACAACAGTACAGTACTGTATAATACAGTACACTACAGTCAAGTAGCGTACAGTACTCTACATTACAGTACACTACAAGGTACAGTACCGTACAATACTCTACAGTACAGTACAGGACACACTACAGTATTGTACAGTACCGTACACAACAAAACCGTACACTACAGTCAAGGGTACAGTACAGTACAACACTACAGTACATTAATGTACGGTACAGGCTACACTATTGTCAAATATAATCCACTACACTCAAGTACTGTACACTATAATATATAAGAGTATAGTACGCTATAGTATTGTACACGATACATTTCACTACAGTCCAGTACAATACAGTTCAATACAAAAGAGTACAGTACAATACACTACAGTACCGTACAGTCTAATATTGTACAGTATACTTAAATACAGGGTACAGTACCCTGTACTGTACTACAATACCGTACAGTACAGTGATATACAGTACAGTCATATACAATACAGTATTTTACAGTACAGGATACAGTTCAGTACAGTACAATGCACTACAATAAAATATAGTCCAGTAACGTAAAGTACAGTAGATTACAGTACAATACAATTACGTACAGTACACTACACGGTACGGTACAGTATAATAGATGCTACAGTACAGTATACACCAGTACTGTACTCTACTGAACACTGCCGCACAGTATTGTATAGTGCAGTACAGTACACTACATTATTGCATACTACAGTACCGTACAGTGAACTACAGAACCGTACAGGACACTCCACTACAGTACTTTATACTACACAAAAGTACAGTACCGTACAGTACAGTATGGTACACTACAATATGGTACAGAATAAAACAGTATAATGCAGTACAGTATAATACAGTACGGTACAGTGCACTACAAAACAGTACAGTACAATGCACTACACAGCATAAACAGTACACTATAGGACACAACAGTACAGTACCGTACACTCACAGTTCGATACTTGCCTTTCAAATATACCAACGGCATCACCATTATAATTGTTTCTACTTAAATAACTGTTTCTTGAATATAACAAGGCGTAATAAGCACAAATTTCACGTGAGATGGAGAGGGAGGAGATTGCTGCCAATGGCAATGTATGCCAACTGACGCTAGTATCACTAATGACCATTGTAATTGGGTTATTACCTTTCCAACCGGTCATTTTCCTCTCTAAACAACACCAATGTATATTTATATACGTGATTTAAGCCATAGATGCACACTACCACTAGTAATAACGAATATTTAGCATGAAATCAAATAGTGTTTTACACATTTATGCAAACTCATCTGTCATTTGGATTAATAAAGATATTGTGCGTTACACTTTGATCATTTGAACTCTTGTGAGTTTTTTTAGAGAATGACGCTATATTATGCTATGTTAAGCTAAGCTAAGTATCCTACGCTAGACTGGACTAGGCTAGCTGCCAACTGGTAAGCTAGGTAAGGTTAGATACAGTACCGTAAAATACAGGGTACAATACAGTACATTGCAGTACAGAACATTATAGTACACTAACCTACAATACAGCACAGTACCGTTCACAGGATACAATACAGTACATTTCAGTACAGGGTGCGCTACATTACAAAACAATATACTAGAGTATAGTACAGCATAGTGCACACCAGTACAGTACAATACATTAAAGTAAAGTGAAGTACAATGCAAAGTACAGTACAAAGTAGTGTACTTTATTGTACAAGTACAATACAGTACAATACAAAGTATTGTACTGTATTGTACATACAAGTACAGTGGAAGATTTCTACTGAAAATCCCCTAAAAATCCTATTAGAAATTACCCAAGAAATCCTACTAGAAAATCCCCTACAAATCCTACTAGAAATTACCATAGAAATCATACTAGAAATCCTTCAAGTAAGTAAGTAATTATCAAAGAAGGCACCAAACCGGGAAGGCTGTGTAGCACCATCAAATGTGCGGAATAATCAGAGGGCGCTAAATATCACCAAGGATGCCAATACGAGAACAAAAACGCATAAGGTGAACGATATCAAAAGTATCAGTCACCAAGAATTCTATCGAGGGACACGTGACCGCGAGGGGCGGTCGGAAAGCAAGACGCACACTCGTCCTGGAAGTCAGGACATTCAAGAAGGACATGCACGACCGTAAGAGGGACAATGCAATTAGGACAATAAGGAGCAGGGCGGCGCTCCGTCAAGTGACCATGGGTTAAGCGAGTATGGCCAATACGCAACCTCGCCAGAGCCGTTTCCCATCGCCGGTTACGGTGATAGGACGGCCACGAGGAAACACAACATTTAAGAGTACGGAGCTTCTTACCAGTAACAGACGGCCAAGAAGCCTGCCAACGGGTAAGGACGGAGGAATGGATAACCGGGTAAAAGTCTGAATATGGAATACCTTTACGAGAGATGGACAAGAGCGGACAGCATGAATTGGCCCAGGTTCGTAAGTGCTTGCGTAACCTTCATGAATCTGGCCCTTCCCAGACCAACCAATATATAAACCTCAAGCCATTTAATATAGAGTAAATGCCTCAGGTGTAAAATCTATTTATGTAACACTATTTGTAAATAAATATTATTTATAACATATTTCATTACATTACAGGTGAATGTGCAAGTGGGCGATGACTTTTTGCTTCAATTTGGTAAGGGAACCTGAACCTGGATGTACCTGTACCGATGCCAGCCAAGTACCACTGGTGCACCAAGGTTAGTCTCCATACTGTACCCCCCCTAGATGTGTACTGTACCCCCTAGATGTGTACTCTACCCCCTAAATGTGTACTGTACCCCCCTAGATGTGTTTTGTACTCCCTAGATGTGTACTGTACCCCCCCTAGTGTGTACTGTACCCCCTAGTTGTGTACTGTACCCCCCCTAGTTGTGTACTGTACCCCCCCTAGATGTGTACTGTACCCCCCCCCCCTAGTTGTGTACTGTACCCCCCCTAGATGTCTACTGTACCCCCCCCCCCCTAGATGTGTACTGTAATCGCCTGGAAAGAGATGTTGTCGTCTTGCCTATATACTTAGCCAAGACAACAATATCTCTTTCCAGGCGATTAACGATGCATAAGCAACAGGGCTCCATTAAGGAACTTATAATCTCTTCCCACAACCAAACCATCACCAGAGAAGTCTTAAAAAACACGGAAATCATTAATAGATAGTGATAGAAGGCGGCTTGATATCTGCGAGGCACTACACATTAAGAAGTAAACACCAGCAATCAACAGCCAATTAATACACAACTATATTCTACCCACTTCAAGACTCTGCACCAATATAGAAGCATCAAGAAATATGGGCTAATAGGCCCTTTGCATTTACTTCCATTCTTCCCCTTTAACTTTGCCCAAATATTACCCAATATTTTGTGTTCTATTGTGTGTTGAAAGTTTTTCACCTTATCCAAAACCGTTGTAACATATCACCTCGCCCAAATGCAGGTATATAGAATGAAAAGCAGTTTGAATTATAGCATAGTAAGAAATCTGTTCAGTGTTTGCAGGTTATAGTTGTGTGTGTGTAAACTAGTGTCTTTGAAAATGTAATAAGTTATTATGAAACTTGTTCAAGTGTCGCGTCAGACTAGAAATAAAAATGAATTTTGGAGAACTTATTTTTCAATTACCATCGACAGTGAAAAGAAAAAAGAAAATTCGGTTAGATTTATTTTCTTACTTTTTCGGTCATATTTAATAATATACTGTACTCTGCCGAGTACTGTGCTGTACAGCACGATATTAAATACAGCTAAGGTATTAAATAAAATTATTAATTACTTGACAGTTTATTATTGTACAACTTCAATCAGGAAACCAGGACATTTTACGTTACAAAATGTTTTAAACCAAGTCGTCACACATGACACTTCACACTCTGTAAGGCGATGTGGTGCCACTTTATGCCGTCGTAAGAGGTGTTGTCCAGTACCTCTAGTCTTCTCCGCCTCTCCGGTCGTGGTGGCCAGAACCTGGGGGGACGAGAGGGACGTGTTATTACAACTATTATATTAATCAATCACAAAAGATGCAACTTTTATAATGTTAACTTTCTGACTTTACAGCCGTTGAAGACGTAACCTTCTCTTAACATACGGGGTGTTTGGTAGATTTGACAATGTTTGCTGCATGGCTACAAGACAAGACAAGACATACGGAACCTGAGACGGGCAGACCAGTTGGTGTAGACAGTGTACCTGGATGACCAAGTCGTCGTGCCACGCTCCTTGCTTGATCTGGATCCCACCTAATAAAATAAATATTAGGTACTTTTAGAACAATTCTTCATCTAGTAAGTCTTAGTCCAACATTATGACCATATTGAAAGTTCAATGCACATGTATAATTCTTTGTTAAACATTAATAAACTCGCGTCTGAAAACGTTCTTTACGAAGTCTTCCTTATCCTTGATGCTAACTACCTGGAAACTCCTGCCAACAGTAACAGCCACCTTTATCCCAGCGGTACGTACATTACAATTCACGCACCATGAGAATTCTTAATTCTCACCAGCCCTCAGTTCATGTCTGCAAGCATTGAAAATTACATTATAATTTTTCTGAAATGGGACAAAATACGAGCCATGTTGAGCATTCTATTCTGCATCTTTGGTACTCCAAGCATATGTCTGCTTTGATCTATGGGCTTTAGACACTAACCATTTCAAACGAGATAATTTTACTAATGTTACAAGGCATTCCACAGGATGGAGTGTCGAGTTTGCTGTGGCCTTTAAGGCCGAGACTCAAGCTGGGACTGGGACCAACGGAAGCTCGGGTTCTGGTTCAAGCTGGAGTAGAGCCCGAGGGAAGGTGGTAAGCTGGGATACCTTAAATGCAGCAAGGGGGGGGGGGGTTTGGAAAAACAAGGGTGTCTCTTGAAGAGGGAGTTGTTCCACCTAATAGGGAACTGAAAAGTACTTTCAAACCGGTTATTGTCTTTGGAGAACGCTAGACTTTCCCTGAAGGAGGACTTTGGAAGGCAGAGGCGACACAAACTGGTCCAGACGACTGGTTGTGCTCAGGAGACTGGAAGACCACCACCAGGGAGGCGTCTGGGGCTATGTAGTGATCCCTGGACACCACCCACACCCGTATTTTAACTATTATGGATTTTGAAAAATACCAATTGAAAACCTACAGTGCATTTACACAACCATGTTCTTGCAGGAGTGTATTAGGCAAGGTAAAAATTATTATATTTTTACCATCTTTGTAATTACGAGGAAGTAAAGCATGATATTTGTTAAATTAGTCATCTTAAGTTACTACTATCCAAGATAATCTAAAACCCATAAACCTCTACGCTAGAGGTTGTAGCTAACCTAGACATCTGTAAATGACTAAATCAGAGGCTGGAAGTACAAACTATTAGTTTAAGCAGAAGAAAGGGGGGCGGGGTGCCAACTTTAAAACTCATACAAGCATTAATGCTACAACTCTGTACTAACTGACTAAGAAGTCATTTAGTTTACTTTTTTATACTAAATTAAAACTATCAACTATCTTTGGATGATTTCGGAGCTTTTTAAATGCACTATGTTCATTTAACAGACTAGGTGTTAACGTTACCCTCCTAGGTAACTGGAATAGTCTCAACGTACATGGCTGTATTGTACATTAGCTAACTACAACTCTTAACTGCTACAGCGAGCCACTGTGGGCAAGTGGGGAGCCGGGGCCGAGCGGACAGCACGCGGGACTTGTGATCCTGGGTTCGATCCCAGGAGCCGGCGAGAAACAATGGGCAGAGTTTCTTTCACCCTATGCCTAGCAGTAAAATAGGTACCTGGGTGTTAGTCAGCTGTCACGGGCTGCTTCCTGGGGGTGGAGGCCTGGTCGAGGACCGGGCCGCGGGGACACTAAAGCCCCGAAATCATCTCAAGATAACCTCAAAAAGTGTCCGGAGACTAGATTCCATTTTATTTATGGCGCGTTAAGCTTCTGACTGCCTTTAGGCCTACGGGACGTTGACGTTTGCACCACTACTTACCGGTAGTTAACCATTGTTCACGCCCAAATGTAAAGAATTATTCCATTAACTTTTTATATTACAGAACTACACAAGTACACAAATCATTAATGAAATCTACTGAAGTGCTACTCAAAAGAGTTTAAGATTAATATACATGACAGGAACTTGTAATTAGCGTTGATGCTAAAAAAAAAAAAAAACCATGGGCCGACATCCTTAAAGATCAACCAATCCTGGTTCACGGTTTGTAGAAATTTTCAATAGTTACCTATTTCTAGAATTACATCCATAGCCTGTCTATTTCTAGTTATTAAAGTGCTTTAAATTTAGGTCGATTTTAAAGTTTTAAAAATAGTAATTCCATTGTCCAATTACAATTTTTTTTAATATACTTAACAGATTTATTATTTAAGGTTGAAGGCCAGACGTTAAGGGCTAGAGCTTCTCGCATGATACAAGAGGATAGATAGAGTAGCGTCACAGGTCAGTCTGGGTCTGTTATACTGCCACACGCAGCAATCCGCACACTTAACCCAACCTTCGATTCGTCAAGGCAATTCTAAAATATTGGTAGTTTCCCCCAGTGTACAATAGTAGGTCCCGTACGGGGAACCATGGGAAAGGGGGGGAGCGGGACAAGGAGGAGGGGGGGGACGCGACAAGGAGGATGGGGGGAGGGGGGAAGGGGAAGGGGGGGGAGGGGGGACGCGACAAGGAGGAAGGGGAGGGAAGGGGACTCCCCCACATACAGCTCACCTCCAAGACACAAGCTGGAACTGTATACCAAAAGTGAGGTAAAACAACACTGAAGTGCTGTTTGTCTCATCCTTCCTTTTATACCCAGCAGCCAACAAAACCCGGCCGCTAATTGGTTGACATTCACCCTAAACCTCACCTCATTGGTTAACATTTGGCGAGTCTGAAGTGTCAATTAACAATGGGCCACAGCCATTCCTTCACTTCCCCGAAATACGAACGAGTCTCTAATGAAATACTAATCATCCCCGGCCCCAGTGTTTCAAGTTGTTAGTTTCTAAATCTAATCCACATTCCACATACAACATTCTATTTTAAATATTGCAACAGAACAACAGAGCAACATTTGCAATCGAATTGGCAGTGAAGTCCTTACTCTTCCTGTCTCTGTCTCCCAAGGAACTCCTCGAGCGGCTGGAGTATGTCTCAAGACGAGTCTTACAGCATGTCAGGCGGTTCCCGGCTCCTTCCTACACCCTCTCTGCAGCTCCAACCTCTTCAGTTCTGCCTGTTACAGCTGTATAAAACAAAGTCAAATGCCCTTGCTGAGATACCAACTCTAATTTACAAGAAAGCCTCCAGATTTCTAGCTCCTGCCATTGCATTGCTCTACAACAAATCACTTGACTCCAAACCTTTCCAGATATTCTAAANTTCTGGGAAGGCAAACTGATCACACCATGATTACGATACTACTTTTATTACCTACTACACTGTTTTTTCTCTAAGAAACAAACAAATTAATACTTCTACCAGAAGACATGACAATTGTTTAATACCTTTTACAACAAAATAATGACGTTACCTTGACAATCTGCCAATTGCAACATTCCACACACCCTGGCCAGCCATCCGTGACACTACCCACAATTATGAAATTTCCAGCCAAATAACATTTTAACTACTTACGTCAATATCAAAATAAGGTACAAAGCCGGGGAGCCTAGCCACGCCTTTATATATAAACATATCAAAGTATCTTTAGACACAAACTTACATCTAAGGTACGTCGGTCATGCATATATTACTGCTGCAACCCACCTTCCTAATTGACAGTGTATGAAAACATACTATGTATGATACTCTGCAAATGTACTTTTCACACAGTATATCTGTCTAAGTATGGAGTTCTTACATTTACTTTCCCCATACATTCGTTTCTCAAGTGAGAACCCTGCGATTAAAACATTTACTTAAAGTTATCTTTACTATACTCATACCAAATCATAAAAATAAATATATTTTCTAACGAATAAAACTTGTATTAGTAAAATGTATATATCGTAAGGGAAGTTTCTTTATTATCTATATAGCTATACGTTAAGTACTATTTGTAATTAAGACCAAATAACATTATATTCAACAAATTAACACGGTTACCTTCTCGTTATCTTTTCAGGTAAACGCAATTATTCACAACATATTTCAATATACCATTTAATAATGCATAAATATTTACAATTCATTACTCATATCTACTACATATTTGCAATTATGCGCCTTACATTTAACTCTTTTTGCAAGGTTTATTCTTTGCAAATCTTTTTGCAAAGTTTAGCACCCACTATTCATGCTCCAGTAAGCTTCATGCTTGGTACTGTAAACTCCTGCCCCACCAGAGCATTTTTCTTCATCAACTCATCCGTCGGTGAACATGAGACTCGTAGGTTTACAGATAGTATCCATTTCTTGTTCTATTACTTCCTTCAGCCTCTGCCGGTCACATGCTGATTTTTTTCACTCTTAGTCTTTCAATATTTTTCTTTAGACAGGTTCGCCCATGGGAATAATCGAATCAAGTCTTGATATGGTCTATCAAGTTACGGCCTCACCATAGCCCCTGCTACATGCACACTTCGTCCTGAGTACCTCAATCTGAAACAAGCACATGATCTCAGTACATATTTCGTAATTACGTCCTTACAACACCACAAATGGATTGCACAATATCAATTCTACTTTTCTAACATTCCATTATATAACCACGCAACGATTAATTCGCCTTTGCTTGTGTACAACAATAGGTCTTTTACAACACCACATACTAAGTCGCACAACATATATTTACTCTACACATTCATTTCAAACCTTTTGCAAAACTTCAGCCCTCCATTCCTTCACCACCCACACATTTTGGGTCGTCTATCATGGCAACACTCTTTCACGCGATAATACTTAATGACTTGCTTATCAATGGAACGCACCAAACCGGGAAGGCTATGTAGCACCATCAAATGTGCGCCATAATCAGAGGGCGCTAAAGATCACCAACGATCCCAATACGAGAACACAAACGCACGAGGTGAACCATATCAAAACTATCACTCTACAACAATTCTATCGAGGGATAAGCGACCGCGGAGGACGGTCTCAAACAACACACACGCTCCTCCTGGAAGTCAGGATATGAGGGACAATGCAATGTGGACAATAATAAGCAGAGCGCCGCTCCATTAACTGACCCACACTTAAACGGGTATGGCCAATACGTAACCTACCCACAGCCATTTCCCCACCGCCGGTGGCACGAGGAAGGCCACTGGGGCACACCACTCTTAAGAGTATGCACTTTGTTACTAACAACTCTGCCAGCGGGCAACGATGCAGGCATGAATAACTGGGTAAAACTCTGAATAACGACTACTTTTACGGCATATGGGACAAGCGCGGAGAGCTTCCTTACCGACAGCATCCGCACGCTCATTTCAAGAGACACCAATATGGCTGGGAACCCAACAAAACTCAACCTACTTAAACTTGCTGTGAACAAGAAGCACCCAATGCTGGATCTCGACAACTAATGGATGAACCCGATTAAACGACTCGAGCCATGAGAGCACTACGAGAATCAAAAACAACCACAAAGGAAGACTGAACGAGAAAGCAGGAGACGAAGAGAATAGCATCAAGCTCCGCCGTAAAGATGCTAGTCTCCGGAGGTAAGCGACACATAAGTGCGATCAGGAAAAACAACAGTAGCCAACACTGTCCGCACACTTACACCCATCGGTGAAGACAAACGGAGCGGGAGTGAGAAGAAGTGCTCAAGGAAAAGGCGTTTTAGAACCGTAGGAGGGGTAAAAGCTTTAGTGACGCGGGTCAAGGACGTACAAAACTGCGGAAGGGGGACTCTCCACGGGGGCAAAGAAGGAACAACACGAGGAGAAACATTAGAAACACGAACGGAAAGAGAATCCTGTAAGCGAGATAACCGGACAGAAAGAGGGAGGTGGTGAAGAGGAACCGCAGGAGGGGTAAAAGTTAAAGCACGACACAGGCGAGAGGAAGGATGTTGCAAGGACCGCGCAAGATAGCGAAGACAGTAGCGATCACGGCGGTCCTGAAGAGATAGGAAGCCAGTGTCAACATGCAAGCTGAGGACGGGAGTCGAACGAAAGGCACCAGAACTGAGCCGCAGCCCGGTATGGTGCAAAGCATCAAGACGGCGAAGAGCAGAAGCAGAAGAGTAAGCAGGGCAACCATAATCGAGCTTAGACAGGACGAGAGAAGAATGCAAAGCAAGGAGTGCGCGCCTATCCGCTCCCCAAGAAGTATGGGACAATACCCGAAGGAGAGTAAGGGCCTTAGAGGACTCAACACGGAGGTAACAAATATGGGGAGACCAAGACAAACGAGTGTCAAGGAATAACCCAAAAGCTTCGCGGAATCTTTGTACTCAAAGGGATGACCATAAAGTCACAAAGAGGGACGAAGAACGACCCGTTTCCGAGTAAAAGACATGGCACAAGTCTTAGAAGCAGAGAACTTTAAGCCATGATCAGTGGCCCAAGACGACACGGCATCAATCGCAACTTGAAGCCGGCGCTGAAGGAGAGGTGAATCATCGCCCTGACAGCAAAGGGTAAGATCATCAACATAGAGAGCGGAGAAGACACCTGAAGGAAGAGAGGAAAGAACACCATTGAGAGCAACCACAAAAAGAGTAGTGCTCAGAACACTACCCTGGGGCACACCTTCGTATTGCTGAAAAGAGGCAGAGCGCGCGGTACCAAGGCGCACCCGAAAGGAACGACGAGAGGGGAAGCTGCGGAGAAAGAGGGAGATGACCACGAAGGCCAAAACAATGAAGCTGGGATAAATATGATAACGCCAAGTGGTGTCGTAAGCCTTTTCCAGGTCAAAAAGGACGGCAACAATGGAGGTCTTTGCAGCAAAAGCACTACGAATATAGACCTCCAAGTTCACCAGGACATCTGTCGTGTTGCGGCACTTGCGGAAACAAAATTGAGAAGGGGAGAGGAGGTGGTGGTGTTCCAGGAACCACATCAGACGAACGTTAACCATACGTTCAAAGAGTTTGCAGACACAACTTGTGAGGGCAATAGGGCAAAAGTCCTTAGGGGAGGTTTCCAGAGACCCTGGTTTGCGAACAGTGAGGACAACGGCATCGAGCCAGTCCTCAGGGACTGACGACGACTTACAGATCCGATTATACAGACTCGGTAAATACCGAGACGTGCACGGAGGGAGATGGTGAATCATCTCATAATGAACACCATCGGAGCCCGCCGCCGTACAACCGCAGACGGCCAGGCCAGAACGAAGTTCAGAGAGAGAGAAGGGATCGTTATAGGAAAGTTGAAGACGAGTGCAGAAATCTAAAGGACGAGACTCAAGAACAGCTTTACGAAGAAGGAAAGATTGGGGAAGATGAAGACCAGAGCTAACAGAAGAAAAGTGGCAACCCAGTTCGGTACCGACCTCCAACGGGTCTGCCACAAGAGTACCACGGAGGTGAAGGACTGGGGAAACAACGGGAACGAACTTACCCGCTATCTTGCGGACACGCTTCCATATCTGTGGCAGGGTTATTTCCGACGTAATTGTGGAGACATAACAAGTCCAACATTCACGTTTAGCCATACGGATGGCCCTACGGGCCACCGCACTCGCTTTCCGAAAGAAAAGAAAAGAATCGGTTGTCTGCCGACGCCGGTGCCTCTTCCAGGCTGCACACCTACAGCGGACAACCCGAGCACAGTCCGCATTTCACCAGGGAACGCACTTCCGTGGACCCCGAGAGGAAGAGCGAGGAACAGAGCTGAGGGCAGCGTCGAAGACAGTGTCATGAAAAAGGAGGAGAGCGCGAGGGAGAGGCAGAAGGGAGAGGTCAGAGAGAGCAGCACTGAGGGTAAATAGGTTCCAGTCCGCTTTAGCAAACTGCCACCTAGGAAAAGAGAGCGAAGGGCGAAAAGAGAAAAAGGAAACAAGGATAGGGAAATGATCACTACCATGGAGGTCAAGAACCTGCCACATGAAATCTAAGTAAAGAGAAGAAGAGCATAGAGAAAGATCAAGACAGGAAAGGGTGAGAGTCTGAGAGTCCAAATGAGTGGGCTCACCAGAATTCAGAAGAGACAGGGAAGAAGAGAGGAGAAACGGCTCAAGAAGGCGACCTCGGGTATTTGTCAAAACGTCACCCCAAAGAAAATGACGACAATTGAAGTCACCCAGCAGGAGCACTGGCTCCGGCAACGAGTCCAAGAGGTGTTTCAAATCAGGAGAGAAAGCGGGACACTCGGGGGAGATAAATGGAACAAACTGTGTACCATTTCCCCACAAAGATACGAGCAGCAGAACAATGGAGGGGCAAAGGAAAAAGTAAGGGAACATCAGCGCGAATCAAGAGAGCAGAAGAATTAGGAGCCCCAGCAACGGCTGGGGGAGGGGGAGAAAAGGAATAGCCACGAAAACTACCAGGACAGTACCAAGCATCGGCTCCTGGAGACAGACACAAAGGGGCGAAAACCGCGAAATTAGAAGTTGGAGTTTGATGATATTGGCGTAATAACATCGAACGTTCCATTGAAGAATAGACAGCGACGAGAAGAGAAATGACAACAGAAAACGAAGAAACAAAGGCAAAAGAGCAACACAGCACGTTAAAGAATATCAGGGTCGGGATCAGGGTCAGCAAAGTCAGGGTTAGGGGGCATGGGTAAACCGAGCAAAGACGGAGGGAAGGAAGCGGGAGAACAGACCAGGGGTGGGCATGCGGGGTCCGGAGGAGACAACGGAGAGGAGCAGTCAAGGACAGCAGCAGGAAGAGGGGGAGTAGAAAGAGAAGAGCGCACCTCAGCAAGGGCAGCAACCGAAAGGGAAGCAGGGGCCAAAGAAACCTCCATAGCAGGAACAGGGGGCGAAACCACTGAAATGGGAGGGGAAGGAGCAGTAGAGCCAGTAGTAGGGGTCGAGGAAGAAAGCAAAGCCTTCTTACCCGCCAGGGAGGAGGAAGAAGAAGAGCCAGGCTTACGCTTCTGACTTAAAGAGACCGGTGTCCCAGCAACTACATACCGGGCAACGGATTCCAGTGTCTCAACAGGAGAAGCTGAACGAGAGCACACACGACGGCCATTAGGAGAGCGATGGATATCCGACAGGCGGCGGGGTGAGCCAATAGATGGAGGAGGAGGATGGGAAAGAGGATCGGAGGGAGACGAGGAAGAAGACACAGGTGACACGACAGACCGGGTAGAAAGAAGGGGAACCCCAGACAGAGGACCAGGAGGGGGACCCTTCGGGACACAACTCAATGGGACAGAGGAGGGAGCAGTGGGCATATCAGGGTCCAAGGCCCAGAAACGGTTGTGAGTCGGAGGAAGGTGGGAAGGAGACGAAGAGCGCAACACGCGAGCATAAGAGACGTTAGCATAAGGCGGGAGCCGGCGAACCTGGCGTCTCGCCTCAGGGAAAGATAAACGCTCCCGGTGCTTCAAGTTGAGGACAGCTGCCTCAAGCCTGTAATGGATACAGGCACGGGAGAAGGTAGTATGGGCCTCACCGCAGTTGAGGCAGCGAGCTTGGGGAGAAGTGCACTCCGACTTAGAGTGACCTTCACCCCACACAAAGGACAGAGAAACCGTCCCAGAGCAGCAGAGGGCACCATGCCCAAACCTCCAGCACTTGTTACAAACTCGAGGAGAAGGAATATACTCCTGGACAGAGCACCTGGCACCAGCGAGAATGACAGAGGATGGAAGGGTCCTACAATCAAAGGTGACCTTCACAACTCGAAGGGGTTGATGGCGACGACCACGAGGGGGACGAGTCAACCTGGAGGACAGAATGGCCTTGGGCATCAAAGATATGCCGAATGTCATCGTGGCAGTCCTGCAGATTCCAAACACCGGTTGCAACATGGGGTGGGAGGAGAATAGTGCCAACACTGGCATTCAACCGAGTGTTCTTAGAGACCCGAACAGGGATCTCACCAGGGCAGGATAAGGCACCAAAGCGGGAAGCTGCATCCTGAGGAGGAGCAGCAACGAAACGTGTACCGAGACGAGTGGGGTTGAAGGTGACCGACGCATCCACGGAATCAACGAAATGCCGATGGAGGGAGAAATCGTCAGGAGGCGCGGAATCAAGAGGGAGATCAAAAGTATTTGGCCCATGAAGCAGGACCAACAAGGCCTGATACGCATCAGTACAGGAAGGAAACGAGCGAGTGCGGCCGTGGCGTTGACGGCGTTGAGAACCCCCTGAGAGAGAGGGGCAAAAGGCGCAGTAGTCACACAAGAGACTTAGCCGCACCAGGGGACGAAGTGTCACCACTGGGGGCTGGAGGCTCGACCCAACCACAGAGGAGGGAGGGGAGCTGGGGAAGAAGTCAGGATGGTCAAAGGAGGAGCAAGGTCGGGGCCCAAGCAGCGGGAGCTACAGAGCCTGGTCTTCCAATACAGGCCGACTCGGGGGCTTGTCCC
>WNGS01109749.1:2654989-2686122 GCA_020271785.1 Procambarus virginalis
TGATTATTCCGCACATTTGATGGTGCTACACAGCCTTCCGGTTTGGTGCCTTCTTTTGATAATTACTTGAAGGATTTCTAGTATGATTTATATGGTAATTTCTAGTAGGATTTGTAGGGGATTTTCTAGTAGGATTTCTTGGGTAATTTCTAATAGGATTTTAGGTGAATTTCTAATGGATTTTTAGCGAAATTTCTAGTAGAAAATCTTGCACTGTACTTGTATGTACAATACAGTACAATACTTTGTATTGTACTGTAATGTACTGTATTGTACCCTGTATTTTACGGTACTTTATCTAACCTTACCTAGCTTACCCTAGCCTAGTCCAGTCTAGCGTAGGTTACTTAGGTTAGCTTAACATAGCATAATATAGCGTCATTCTCTAAAAAACGACTCAATTTTTTTTATTTTTTATTTTTACATGCTAATAAAGACCATAAAACAAAGATAACAGAAACACAAATACAAAGGCACAAAGAAAGACAATACATATAAATACCGGCCTGAAGGGCCGACAACAAAACAATGAGAATAAACACATAGGAACACAGTAAACAGAGAACAAGACAAGAGGGTAATGTAAATAAACAAAAAGTACACACAGCACAAAATCACAAGAGAAAAGGAACAGTGCAAGACGTGTCGTGCAATGTTAAGCATACAGGTAAGCATGAGTAAGGTAACAGATTTACAATGTTCACAAAGGCACAGTTACAAGAACAAAGGCACAGGAAAAATTACAAAGGCATAAATATTAAAATATCAAAAACACAAAACATCGTCCTGAAGGGCCTACAACAGAAACAATAAGCACAGCAGTACAATGACAAAATACCCAAACCCTCACCCAACAACCCAACCCGTGAACAACACAAACAAGCCAAACTGGCCCTGAAAACCCACACAGAGGCACAACACAGAACACCACAAAGTAATACAAAACACATCATCAGTCAACCCAGACAAAGCACTCAAGTCACACACATTATGCTCCTGAATTAAAGACTACATCTACCCATTGCTCACGAAGTACAGCCACCTAGCCCATCTGCACAGCCAAGTCACGCAATCCACGCACGTCCAGCGTCGCACAAGTCAGAGAGGGGCGCCATCAGGAAGGCAAGGAGGACCCCACCAACCCCACAGCCCCCGTAGAAGGTGGAGCAGAGTCCCCCCCATGGGAGGCAGTAGGAACAGTAGGCGCACACACTGGCAACCCTGCATTGGAGGGTCCCACAGGATCACCGGTGCTCGCACTCTTTGTAGACTTCGTCAACTTCAAAATCAGCGCATCACGGGCAGGACCGTCTACACCAGAGGACACCATCCACTGATCAACCACAACCGCGTCTGGGGCGTCACTGCCCCCAGAGGGGGCCCCGGGAGCAACAGACTGCACGAGGAGGGGTGCACGCCACAGCAGCTCCAGCCGTAGACCCCACTCGCTTAATGGGAGGACCTTTGTCAGAGGCGCCCGTGCCTCCCGCTTACGACGGGGCTGGTCCGACGTCGCGACCGGGGAAGGCCCCCTAGAGCCACGAGAGGACCGCAGCGTCTCCGGGGCAGCATCAACCACGTCGGATGCACGGCCACCAGACGGAGCAACACCACACGAAGGGCCCGCAGGATCACCACTCCCACCTACACGATGGAGCAGCATCCACAGACGTACTCGTCTCCATGACAGCACCATCCGAAGCCCGATGAACCTCCGCAGTGACGACGTGCACAGGAAGCGAGGGCGCAGCATCAGACACCAACGAGCCAGGTGGGTCAAACTGCTGAACAGCCGGAGTAGGATCAGTCGAAGCAGAAGGCACCAACGACGAAGAGGGGTCGTGGGGGACAAACACGGTTTCCGCAACACCTGGCTGGCCCCCCCAACCCCCAAGGGGGAAAAATCACTCTCCTGGAAGATAGCTGGTACCCCCATCCCGGAAGCAGTGCAACCGGCCGCAAGATGCCCTCGCAAACCACACGGAAAACAGGTGCGCGGTTGATCCTCATAGAAAACCCGCATTTGGAAGCTGTAGAACTTGACCTGAGAAGGAATATCACGCGTCAAGCGCATGCCAAGGGTCCGCACATTGGTCCTCAAGCCCGACAGGCGGCCTGAGCGGAGGCAGGTTATACGGTGAGTGAACACAGTACCGTACCGAGAGAAGCAGGTGCGAAGTACCTCCTCGGGAAAGTCCAAGGGAACCCCATGTATGCTGACAAACGTTGGCGCGACACACCTGTCCGACACCTCCACAGTAACAGCAGAACCCGGGAGCATATGAGAACGCCCAGCAAATTCACTCACAAAGCGCTGATATGGACCAGGGTCAGAGAACTTGATCACCACACGCTTGTCAGAGACCTTCTCAAGGCCGTAAACAGCGTGCAGGTCCACCTGGAAAACATCACAAAGCGTCACTTCCACCAACGCCCAATCAGCAGCCGGCGAAAACTCCAATCCTGCAGAATTCACCCTCCGAATCCGCGTCACCGACGACACCATAACGCCAGCTGCCCCCACAGGCTAGCCGGCACACCACACACCAACAACAGCGACCTGCTCGCACCAGACGTCAGCCAACAACTGAGAGCGCGCCAACGCCGTGACCGCACCCGGCAACGGGCAAGCAGCCAATCCAAAACAGACTCATAGGAGTTCAAACGATCGAAGTGTAACGCACAATATCTTTATTAATCCAAATGACTGATGAGTTTGCATAAATGTGTAAAACACTATTTGATTGCATTGTAAATATTCGTCATTACTAGTGGTAGTGTGCATCTATGGCTTAAATCACGTATATAAATATACATTGATGTTGTTTAGAGAGGGAAATGACCGGTTTGAAAGGTAATAACCCAATTACAATGGTCATTAGTGATACTAGCGTCAGTTGGCATACATTGCCATTGGCAGCAATCTCCTCCCTCTCCATCTCACGTGAAATTTGTGCTTATTACGCCTTGTTATATTCAAGAAACAGTTATTTAAGTAGAAACAATGATAATGGTGATGCCGTTGGTACATTTGAAAGGCAAGTATCGAACTGTGAGTGTACGGTACTGTACTGTTGTGTCCTATAGTGTACTGTTTATGCTCTGTAGTGCATTGTACTGTACTGTACCGTACTGTATTATACTGTACTGCATTATACTGTTTTATTCTGTACCATATTGTAGTGTACATACTGTACTGTACTTTTGTGTAGTATAAAGTACTGTACTGGCATGCCCTGTACGGTTCTGTACTGCACTGCACGGTACTGTACTATGCAATAATGTAGTGTACTGTACTGCACTATACAATACTGTGCGGCAGTGTTCAGTAGAGTACAGTAGTGTAGTATACTGTACTGTAGCATCTACTATACTGTACCGTGTAGTGTACTGTAGTATACGGTACTGCATTGTAATGTATAGTACTGTACTGTATTGTATCGTACGGAACTGTACTCTACAGTACTGTAATGTATAGTATTGTACCGTACGGAAGTGTACTGTACGGTACTATACTGTACTGTGTTGCACTGTACTTACAGCTTGAATAAGTATTTTTATTATTTAATCATTATAATAATAGTTATTTAATAATAAGTAATCCAAAGTCATCATTTGTGAGTGTAAGTCAAACATTGTTTTTCATACATTTGGTATATGTATGTTTCAGATACATTGGGTATACATTTGGGTGTATGTATTTCATTGTCAATAAATAATTGTCATGAATTACTAGAGTATCCAATTAGGTCGAGTCGACCAATGAGAGTAGAGCTTGCGAGAATGTGACGTCAAATGAAAACTCGAAACGTGATTGGCTGTTGAGTCCACTTGGTGGGTGAGGATGAACGGAACGTTATTTTGACCCTAGTATTGGCATAGTTGTGGTGTACAAGTTAGTGTTAGGGCGTGTTGTTACTCTGAGCTGGTACCCCGTTACCCTTTGGGGTCGCTAGGGCTGACACACCCCCTAGCTTACACTCTTTTTGTACACCTTCAAAACGCCAATATATAGGGTCAAAAATAAATATTATACAATTGCCGTATATATCCTCTTGGGGGAGGATATATATATACGCAGATATTTTAGTCCTGACCCATAATCAGTACTAAAATATTTCATAAATATGTAGTGAATTTTAATTGTATTTTTTTCAGAGGAATTGTTAGTCAATGAGGTAATGTTGGGAAGATGAGGCATCGTGACATGAGCCGACTGGTGATGTAGGAATGTGCAGGAGAGACTAACGTTGTCATGGGACCAGTGGTGGAGCGATGATTCAAGTCAGTGCCGAGCAGAAGCTGGTGAAGGATGTCCTGGTTGGGCTGGATGTGCTACTAGAGTCAGCAGATATGGAGCTATGAGTTTAAGGCAAGTATTTACTTATGACCTAGTTTAAGTTAAGAGGCATGGTAATATTTTATTAGGATACCGTACTAAAGTCAGACTGAAGTGGTAGTATTGGCTGCTGAGAGGGTGTCGACCCACAAGTAACAGCTCCAAAACCCAGGTTGGATGTATGCCTTTAAAATTGGCAGCTACATGAAATTAGTTTACTGAAGGTAACTACAGGTTCCAAATAAAGGTATGGTATAGGCATGCTTGAATCGTATATTGTTAGCGTCTGGTAACTGTTGCTGTGTTGCAGGTAATAGCTGACAGATTGCCAGGACCCCTGAGCTGTGTGGAAGAACACGAGACGCTTCAACTTCACGGATAGTAAAGACTTGCCAGTGTGAGTAGTCTTGTAGAATTTTCGTTGGGATAGGTTGTAGGTTCGCCCACCTTACTAGGGTCTAAAGGAGAGGGTGTTAACGTGACATTGAAAAAGGACAAAATTGAGGCGGCCGAGAGTAGTTATAACTACTTGCACAACATTGAAGTTGAATGTGACAGGAAGCTAGTGTGCACGGTCTGAAATATTTATTAATGAGGTTGAAATAAAATAGTGTTATTTTTGTGGATATAAGCATTTGATAATTTAACGTCATCCTTGACAAACTTGAGGGACGTTAAGTATTGAACCGTACCTTACATGTGTGAAAGCAAGTAGTTAATAACAACGTGGTCACCAAGGCAAGTGTATCGGGGCCTAACGCAGTCGTGTATATTGATGTTTGGCCCACTCGAGGTCCAGCTAAGTAAATTTACGTAATGGCAATAGGCCGTGGTGGACGGGATTTACTGCGAATTGTTAGGTGAAAAAAGTAAATATAAAAAAAGGGATGAAGGCAGTAGATTGGCGGCATGCAATAGATAAGTGTCTGTGGAATAACGCAGTTGGAGGGGGATGATATGAGGTGGACATTGATGTGCAGAAATAAGTGGCAGTTTGACCAGTACTAGAGCCATATCTGGGCCCTCATAGCGAGGGCTTGGCTTTTAAATGAAACGGCCTTAACCTGTGAGTCATTGGTGTAAAAGTGTCGAATTTTCTAAAAGTCGAAATAAAATTGGTTGATATTGGTGAACCCCCCCCCCCCCCCCAAGCATTTAATGGCTACTTCAAAGTGGTCTGGTTACCAGAGTACATAATTTGACGTCTGAGATGGGGGGGGGGAGAGAGACGTTGAAAATGCGTGGCGTTGCTGTCCTCGTAGTGACGTAGATATATTTACACGTAGGTTGTTTGAGGTAGAGCTGCTACTAAAAAATAAACAATTGAATATTCAATTGGTTAAGTGTTAATGATACTTGATGAAATAAGCGTGACGTCATAGGAGGAAGAGGTCATAAAATGAAGGTTTAAGAATTTATTGTAGATACATTGAGGGAATGTTAGAGTAATTTGCACTGCAGATGTGAGGCTCGTGGCAGTATTTGTTAATGTGTAGGTGGGTGGCGACGGTACACGTGGGGGTGTGTGTATTGTGTAATGAGGGATAGCGCGTGTTGTATAGTAGTATAGGCAGAATTGAAAACATGTCCGGTTTGTTCGTCATGGAGAAATGTAAGTTGGTTTTGAACGTTTGGTTGAGCTTCAGCTATTGGTCCAGGGGCTGTTGGTTTTGTAGCAGTAAGTTTATTGGTGTTGAGTTAATTTTGCAGTATTAATGGAGATTTGTGTACTAGATTCTTCCTGTCTCCCTGGAACATTGCCGCTTAATGTGTGGTGATATAGGTATTACTAGTGGTAGGTAGTTATTGAGCAGTTAATGTTGGGTAGCCAGAACTGTAGTAGACGAAATTAAGGCTGAGGGGGGGGGGGGGAGGAGGAGGAGGTTTTGGTAATTTTGCTCGATGACTAAACGGCAAGAATTTAAAATTTTTAGTTTAGCAGTGCAATTGTATGTATAGGAAAGATCGCGTTGAGTGTGTGTGGGGGGGTTTGTCATGGTTTGGCTTTGATGGTATTTTCTAATAAAGTAGCACTCGTCAGAGGTGGAACACATGTTTTGCTATGTATTGTAGTTTTCCCTCATAAAGGGTCTTAAAAGTTGGTAGACATATGTGAAAGTAATATCCAAATTGTTAGGTTGAAATATAGAAATAATTTGGCTATGAAGAAAATGTAATGAATTTGGATTGGTGTTCATAGATGGTTGTAGGCCATAATAGGAAATGTTGTCAAGGATAAGTGGATGCATATTATGGAGTTCGTGGAGGTGAGCGTGTGGCGAGGTTGGGGCTGGCCGGAACAGTGATGAAGTATCTCATTGTGGGGAAACCTGCACGGAGTGGAGACGAAGAGCAAGGCGACGGTCCAGAGTAAGGGACGAGGCCGTGACGTTGAGGCAAGTCTGTTCATTTCAAGATGTCTTTATTTTCTGTTCCATACAAGGTACGCAAGTATGTAATGTTTGTTAATGTTTATTGTAGTGCAGAGAGTCGTTGAGCATATAGTTTGATGGTTAATAGATATCCAGTTGGTTTAGATTGGGTATTAAAGTGGAGTATATATAATGCAAAAAAAAATAATGGGAGGGGGGGGGGACTCTCCTAAAGGCGCGTCGTTACTGTGCTCATAGAGGACACTTTAAATAAACTTTGTCCATAACGTTTTGAAACTGAGAAATTCCTGGCCACGTAAGCTATCAGAGGACCCTTAACTTATTTTGTTTAACACCAGTATAATTTTCCAATTGGGTCAAAATTTGGGCAAACGGAACGTTCTTTTTAAAGAGGACAGGTTGGCGAAATGTGATGAACGAATGGGAAATATATAGTTGTAGAGAAATGATTGGATAATTTGTGAATCATAAATGAATAGATAGTTGTAAGGAAGGTGAAAGTAAATATATGAATTAGGTATTGTATGGAAAAAAATGTATATTGGAAAAGTTAGCGAAAAATTGTAGTTGATCATTTACTGTAATGAGAAAAAAATATAAAATAGGGTAATATGTGGTATTTGTAGAGTAAATAGAAATGAATCATAAGTGATGTATTATAGTAGATAGGTTAAGGAATGGTAGAATAATCAACGCGAAGGGGGGGGGGTTAGTAGGTTCAGATATAAACTGTTAGTGCAAAAGGGAAACCAAATATATAATTAATGTTTGTTTTATAGATTGGCGAGATGATGGTACTGGTCATGGTTGATTGGTAGAGGGAATCAGAGGCAGCGGACTTTGACGTAGAACGGAACCAGAGGCTGTGGTGCAAGAAAGATTAGTGTTGAAGACAAGGATCACGTGACCAACACCGTGAAAAACGAAGGACTTGATTGGCCAAGATATGAAGAGGGCACAATAGAGAGAAGGGGGTTCGTGAATGAATAAGGTTTACACGATTGTTGCATGTAAATACGAAAACATAATGTAGTCGTAGTGAGCAGGAAGAATGTGTATAATGTTTAGTGGCCTTAAGTCTTGTCTCGTGAACTAGTTTGCGTGATAAACGGCGCCAAATGTGTGTGTGTGTGGTGAAAGAATAGCGGAATTGATCATTGCGTGTTAATATAGTGGAATGTTAATAATGTCCAATGTACTATGGTGTTGTAAGGACGTTATTATGAAAGATGTAATGACATGTTAGCAGAGAAAGCATAAATAGCATAGTGTACAGGTGACGCGGAGATAGGTGTGTGACAATAGTAAAATGTGTGCTCCAAAAATGTGGAGGTAAATGTAAGTGGGATAAGTGGAAATCTGTAATATATGACTTATGAATTGTATGTATTTAGTTAGTATTAAATCATACATTGAAATGTTGTTAATAATTGAGTTAACCTGAAAAGATGAATAGAAAAGCACAAGGTAACGTAACCTTGTTGATGACTAGCATTGTATTGGTTGTTAATTACAAATACTAGTAAAGGTATGGGTATATAAAGAAGACCATGTCATTAACAAGCTGTCTGGGCAAAACTGTAGAAAGAAGTGCCCTTAATGGAATTGAATGGAAAGGCAATCCACTACACCAAAAAGTTTGCTTACAGAACAGGGGTTTGAACCACAGATAGTTAGCGAGTGCTCCAGCTACAGTATGCTGGCTTGTGGATAAGGAAATCAAAGGACACGGTCTTGCTTTTGCCAAAGGAATGCTGCTTAACAGATAAGCTAAAGTCAAAATGCAATGAAAAACATTGACCTGAAAGATGGTGGAAAATGGAACTCAGCAGGGAGGAATACTAAGCCCCTTCCTCTTAGTGTCTCATGGAACAAATCATGAAGCTAGCAAAAGGCAATACAAGGACAGGAAAATGAGTGGGTTACATCATTTCAATACCTAGGAGTCGTAATAGACAACCAGTTGAAAATCACTGTACATCGTTGCCGCAGATATTACATTTCTAAAGGCAGAAACTCTGGTTTGCTTTCACTGAGCAGTCTTAGAGAGGGTGCATCTGTACCAGTACTGATAATGTACTACGTTCAAGCAGTTAGGTGACTCATCGACTAGGCTCTTACATCCCTCAGTGATAACGAATGGGAAAAACTGGAAGTATCTGAAAATGATGCGCTGAGAACAATGCTGGGAGCACCTATATGGACGGGTAGAGAGAACCTTAGAATGGAAAGAGTCACCAGCATTAGAAAACATGAAACAGGATAGCCACCATAATAGGAAAAATGACTGGAACAAAGGGCAGACTGTCAATGAAAGACAGCATACAGATATACATGCCGTATAGAACCAGTTCATGGCATGATAATGTGGTAAAGATTGTAGAGAAAATGGAGCATTAAAAACACTGGAATATGGACCATATGAACACTTTCGACAACCTCCTCCATTGGAAGAATCGATTGTAATGATAATCATTGAAAGATTACCAGTTAAAAAATCAGCATGTGACTCAGAGGGTTATCTTGAGATGATTTCGGGGCTTTAGTGTCCCCGCGGCCCGGTCCTCGACCAGGCCTCCACCCCCAGGAAGCAGGCCATGACAGCCGACTGACAGCCAGGTACCTATTTTACTGCTAGGTAACAGGGGCATAGGGTGAAAGAAACTCTGCCCATTGTTTCTCGCCGGCGCCTGGGATCGAACCCAGGATCACAAGTAGAGCGTGCTGTCAGCTCTGCCGACCGGATCCCTGAAGGAAGTATTACAAAAAATGGAAACTCTTTAGAGCTACAACTGCTCACATGTTCACAGACGGATGAGTTGATAAAGACAGTTCCTGCTTGGGGCAGCAGTGTACACTACGAACCATGAAGCTTACTGGAGCATGATTAGTGGGTGCTGAACATTGCAAAAATAATTATTTGCCCTGAAGTAGGCAATAAATTATAATTTACATGTGATCATTCATACAGACTCAATTTTTGCTCCAGGCATTGTTATCCAGTGAGCACAGGTAATATACAACTCAAAGAAAATGACCATGTATGAAAAGGTCATAATGTAGGTTGTCAATCGGCCAAAATTGGATACCAAGTTACATTAGCATGTATGCCAGACTAGCAAAAACTGCCACTGCTCTACAGGTTCAAATACATCCAAGTTTCTCATATTCTTTTCATTGGCTCAATTATGTATTCCCAACTATCAAGAGTCTGCACAGAGGCAAAGTAGAGGACGGAAGATCCACTGAAGATGTATTCAATACTATTAAATAATTCAATATTGAATAGTATTCAATAATGAATAGTAATCAATATTGAATACTAATCAATAATATTGAATACTAATCAATAATATTGAATACTATTAAAAAATATTGAGAAGTATTCAATATTATTGACTAGTATTCAATAATATTGAATACTAATCAATAGTGAATACTAATCAATAGTGAATACTAATCAATAGTGAATACTAATCAATAGTGAATACTAATCAATATTGAATACTAATCAATATTGAATACCAATCAATATTGAATACCAATCAATATTGAATACCATTCAATATTGAATACCATTCAATATTGAATACCATTCAATATTGAATACTATTCAATATTGAATACTATTCAATATTGAATAATACTGAATAGTATTCAATATTGAATAGTATTCAATATTGAATAGTATTGAATAGTATTCAATATTGAATACTATTCAATAATATTGAATACTATTCAATATTGAATAATATTGAATACTATTCAATATTGAATACTATTCAATAATATTGAATACTATTCAATACTGAATAATATTGAATACTATTCAATATTGAATACTATTCAATATTGAATAATATTCAATATTATTCAATATTGAATATTATTCAATATTGAATACTATTCAATAGTATTCAATATTGAATACTATTCAATATTGAATACTATTCAATATTGAATACTATTTAATATTGAATAATATTCAATATTGAATACTATTCAATATTGAATAATATTCAATATTGAATAATATTCAATATTATTCAATATTGAATATTATTCAATTTTGAATACTATTCAATATTGAATATTATTCAATATTGAATACTATTCAATATTGAATACTATTCAATATTGAATACTATTCAATACTATTCAATATTGAATACTATTCAATATTGAATACTATTCAAAATTGAATAATATTGAATAGTATTCAATATTGAATACTATTCAATATTGAATAATATTGAATACTATTCAATATTGAATAGTATTTAATATTGAATACTATTCAATATTGAATAGTATTCAATATTATTCAATATTGAATAGTATTGAATAATATTGAATAGTATTCAATATTGATTAGTATTCAATATTGAATACTATTCAATATTGAATATTATTGAATACTATTGAATAGTATTCAATATTTAATAATTAAATAATATTCAATATTGAATACTATTCAATATGAATAGTATTCAATATTGAATAATATTCAATATTGAATAATATTCAATATTGAATAGTATTCAATATTGAATAATATTCAATATTGAATAATATTCAATATTGAATAGTATTCAATATTGAATAATATTCAATATGAATAATATTCAATATTGAATAACATTCAATATTGAATATTATTCAATATTGAATATTATTCAATATTGAATATTATTCAATATGAATATTATTCAATATTGAATATTATTCAATATTGAATATTATTCAATATTGAATACTATTCAATATTGAATACTATTCAATATTGAATATATGAATAATATTCAATATTGAATAATATTCAATATTGAATAATATTCAATATTGAATAAT
Organism: Procambarus virginalis; assembly: GCA_020271785.1. Taxonomy (NCBI): domain Eukaryota; kingdom Metazoa; phylum Arthropoda; class Malacostraca; order Decapoda; family Cambaridae; genus Procambarus; species Procambarus virginalis. The sequence continues at coordinate 2,666,573 of WNGS01109749.1, forward strand.
ATTGAATAATATTCAATATTGAATAATATTCAATATTGAATAATATTCAATATTGAATAATATTCAATATTGAATATTATTGAATATTATTCAATATTGAATATTATTCAATATTGAATACTATTCAATATTGAATATTATTCAATATTGAATATTATTCAATATTGAATACTATTCAATATTGAATAGTAATCAATATTGAATAGTATTCAATATTGAATAGTATTCAATATTGAATACTATTCAATATTGAATATTATTCAATATTGAATACTATTCAATATTGAATAATATTCAATATTGAATAGTATTCAATATTGAATAGTATTCAATATTGAATACTATTCAATATTGAATAATATTCAATAGTATTCAATATTGAATAGTATTCAATATTGAATAGTAGTCAATATTGAATACTATTCAATATTGAATACTATTCAATATTGAATACTATTCAATATTGAATAATACTGAATAGTATTCAATATTGAATAGTATTCAATATTGAATAGTATTCAATATTGAATACTATTCAATATTGAATACTATTCAATATTGAATAATATTCAATATGAATAGTAGTCAATATTGAATACTATTCAATATTGAATACTATTCAATATTGAATACTATTCAATATTGAATAGTATTCAATATTGAATAGTATTCAATATTATTGAATAGTATTCAATATTATTCAATATTGAATACTATTCAATATTGAATACTATTCAATAATATTGAATACTATTCAATACTGAATAATATTGAATACTATTCAATACTGAATAATATTGAATACTATTCAATATTGAATAATATTGAATACTATTCAATATTGAATAATATTGAATACTATTCATATTGAATACTAATCAATATTATTCAAATTTGAATAATATTGAATACTATTCAATATTGAATACTATTCAATATTGAATACTATTCAATATTGAATAGTCTTCAATATTGAATAGTATTCAATATTGAATACTATTCAATATTGAATACTATTCAATATTGAATAGTATTCAATATTGAATAGTATTCAATAGTATTCAATATTGAATACTATTCAATATTGAATACTATTCAATATTGAATACTATTCAATATTGAATAATATTCAATATTGAATAATATTCAATATTATTCAATATTGATATTATTCAATATTGAATACTATTCAATATTGAATACTATTGAATACTATTCAATATTGAATACTATTCAATATTGAATACTATTCAATATTGAATAATATTCAATATATCAATATTATTCAATATTGAATATTATTCAATATTGAATACTATTCAATATTGAATACTATTCAATATGAATACTATTCAATACTATTCAATATGAATACTATTCAATATTGATACTATTCAAAATGAATAATATTGAATAGTATTCATATGAATACTATTCAAATTGAATAGTATTCAATATTGAATACTATTCAATATTGAATAGTATTCAATATTATTTCAATATTGAATAGTATTCAATTATATTGAATAGTATCAATATGAATAGTATTCAATATTGAATACTATTCAATATTGAATATTATTCAATATTGAATTACTATTGAATAGTATTCAATTTTAATAATTAATATATTCAATATTGAATAGTATTCAATATTGAATAATATTCAATATTGAATAGTATTCAATATTGAATAGTATTCAATATTGAATAATATTCATATTGAATACTATTCAATATTGAATATATTCAATATTGAATAGTATTCAATATTGAATACTATTCATATTGAATACTATTCAATATTGAATAGTATTCAAATTGAATAGTATTCAATAATATTGAATAGTATTCAATATTGAATAGTATTCAATATTGAATAGTATTCAATATTGAATATATTCAATATTGAATAGTATTCAATATTGAATAGTATTCAATATTGAATACTATTCAATATTGAATAGTATTCAATATTGAATACATTCAATATTATTGAATAGTATTCCAATATTGAATACTATTGAATACTATTCAATATTGATAATATTCAATATTGAATAATATTAATATTGAATAGTATTCAATATGAATATTATTAATTATTAAATATTGAATACTATTCAATAGTATTCAATATTGAATAATATTCAAAATACTATTCAATATTGAATAATATTCAATATTGAATAGTATTCAATATTGAATAGTATTCAATAATATTGAATAGTATTCAATATTGAATACTATTCAATATTGAATAGTATTCANCAATCAGAGTCATCACCAGTGAAGACACAGTTGCCACCAGGGATGCCGATACAGCACAAGCCCTGAGGGAAAAACACCCACCCAGAGCTCCTCGTGACGAAGGTGTTCCCCTAGTCGGTGTCACCAGAGCAGAACCCCTGTGTGTGCTCGAATCCATGGTGCATAAAGCAGCTTTATCCTTCCCACCAGGATCAGCAGGTGGGTTCACAGGACTAAGACCCAACCACATCAAACAAATGCTCAACCCTGCACTGGGAGACATTGCACAGGGCCTCCTGGTGGAACTAACAAGATTCGCCAACACATGTCTAGCTGGCAACATACCAGAGACCATACGGCCTCTCTTTTTGGCGCTACCCTCTGTGCCCTGAGGAAAAAGATGGAGGAATCAGACCGATAGCTGTGGGCAATTCACTCCGGCGTCTCGTCGCTAAGGCTGCTGCTAAAGCAGTTAGTCAGGCAGCAGCCGACATGCTGAAGCCAAACAGCTTGGGTTTGGCATTCCCCAAGGGTGTGAGGCAGCGGCTCATGCAGCTAGAGCTTACATTGCCAACATTACGGATGAAAAAGCTCTGATAAAGCTGGACTTCAAAAATGCCTTCAATCTGGTTAGAAGGGATGCAGTACTCAATGCGGTTCATCGCCTTTTTCCTTCCCTCTACCCGTTTGTAAACTCATGCTACAGCAAGAATCTAACTCTGCTCTTTGGGGAACATGAAATCGAATCACAAGAAGGTGTCCAACAGGGTGACCCCTTGCTCCTTTTCTTTTCTGCCTAGTCATCAAGGAAGTCACCGATAACCTGTCCAGTGAGCTCAACATTTGGTTCTTAGACGATGGTACTCTAGCCGGCTCCCCAGACGCACTCTTGGACGACATAAGAATAATTCAGGAGCAAGGAGCAAGTCTAGGACTCACCCTGAACCCTTCCAAGTGCGAAATAACCTCCACCAACCAGCACATAATAGAGCAAATAAAGGTTGTTTTGCCTGACATTCATACAACCAACCCTGAGGACAGCACACTCCTAGGTGCTCCTCTTGGAAGGAATGCCATCGACGAGGTCCTTGGTAAGAAGATCACTGACCTGAAGAGAATGAACGAGAGGATTGAAGACATCGATGCTCATGATGCACTTTACCTCATCACCAGATGCTTGTCCCTCCCCAGGCTGACCTACTTTCTAAGATGTTCGCCATCTTTCAACAATATTAAATTAGAAGAGTACGACAGCTTGCTGAAATCAACACTAGAAAAAGCCCTCAATCTTTCCCTCAGCAACTCGCAGTGGAAACAGGCCTCCCTTCCTGTCAGACTCGGGGGCCTTGGCGTGCGCACAGCAACACAAATTGCTGTACCAGCGTTCCTGTCCTCTTCAGTGGGGTCTGACAACTTGGTGAAGGAAATCCTACCTGAGCACCTAGTTCAACAGGCAGGGGTACATGATCCCAGCTTCACAGACTGCACAACCAAATGGGTCTCTCTCGCAGGACCAGCACCCCAACCACTGCCTTCTGAAGCCCATAAGCAATCCAGCTGGGATCGCCCCATTGCCGACCAAGAAGCTGCGACTTTGCTAGAAGCTGCGACAACACCACATGACACTGCCCGACTTAGAGCAGTAGCAGCTCCCCATGCAGGTGATTTCCTATTAGCAATCCCAATGTCAGCAACCGGCACTCGTCTCACACCGCAGGCCCTTCGAATTGCCGTGGCTCTCCGTCTCGCTGCCCCAATCCACACCGAATACAGGTGTATTTGCGGCGAGGCAGAGGCCGACAGGTACGGACGGCATGGCCTTCTCTGCCAAAGGACAGGAGGATGGCATGCAAGACACGGCGAGGTCAATGACATTATTAAGAGAAGCCTTACCACAGCCGGCTGTCCAGCAGAGAGAGAGCCCCGGTACCTAATGTCCCACAACTCTAATGAGCCTGTCGGTCGCCCAGATGGAATCACGGTGAACCCCTGGAAGAATGGTAGACAGTTGGTGTGGGACTACACTTGCGTCTCAACTTTAGCCAATACCTATGTTGACTTCAGTGCTACTCAAGCAGGAGGAGCTGCCAATCACCGGGAAGCGGCCAAGTCACGTAAATACAGAGACCTTGAGCACCACTACAATTTTGTCCCCATTGCCTCAGAGACACTTGGTGCCTGGGGTAAAAGTGCTGCTAGCTTTTTGAAGGAGTTGGGGTCTAAGCTAATCGAAACAACTAGAGACCCTAGAGCTGCCAGTTTTCTTTTTCAGCGCCTCAGTGTGGCAATCCAGAGAGGAAATGCTCACTGCATCCATGGTTCCTGCCCGCCATCTGAGGAGCTGGAGGAGCTTTTCAACTTGTGACAAGCAGCCTTGTACCCTGCATGTAATCAATACTGTAACTTTTTTGTGTAATGACATTTTCAAATAAAGTTAGATAATATACACACATACCAAAAGAATAGGGGTGGTAGGAGAAGAAAATATCAAAGTGTTCAGTGAGGATCCACAAGGTCTTCTCTGAGTACTCTTTATTTTCTTCTCCGAGGCTATGGGTCCCTACACTTGCACCAGAGGTGGTACCCCTTCTAAAAAAAAAAAAAAAATATATATATATATATATATATATATATATATATATATATATATATATATATATATATATATATATATATATATATATATATCCCCTCGGATCTTCTCTCCTTCCGCGATCAGTTCTTTAGTGGTTACCTTCCTGAGGGCCACGAGAGATACAACAGCCGAATTAAAAACGAAAATTAAGAAACTGATCGAAACTGTTAATGCGAAAAAGTCTGGACTGCACCTATCAAAAATCACTGGAGAATACAAACTCGGCTTCCCGTACGGAAACGTCAAAACCCACAAACCTGGACCTCACTGAGGCCAATCATCAGCCAAATACCAGCGCCCACGTACAGGCTGGCTTAGCAACTCAACTCGCTGTTTGTACCCTATGTACGTAGTGCGTTTTGCCTAAGGTCGCCAAAGAATTCGTTGCCCTGTTGAGAGGATCACGGGCCGCAGGAGTAAGAGCCTCCCTGGAGTCACTGTTCACTAATGTGCCCGTGGACGAGACTATAGGAATGATGATGGACAGAGTGTATCGAGATCTGACTAGCACACCTCTGGACATTACAGAGAGCATATGAAGAAAACTGCTTCAAGCTTGCACGAAAGAGGCACTTTCTTGTCCTGACGGACACATGTATAAGCAAGTGGATGGTGTCGCCATGGGCTCCCCACTGGGTGTCTTGTTCATGAACTTTTACATGGGTACTATTAGGCAGAGAGTTCTGGTCGGGTTAGACCTAAAACCCACCATCTACTGCACGTATGTCGACGACATATTTGTACACGTCCTGAATACCGAACGACTGTTGCAGTTGAAGGAAGCTTTCGAGCAAAACTCAGTTTTAAGCTTCACTTATGAGATGGAGAGTTGGGGTAAGCTGCCCTTCTTAGATGTAGCAGTCATGGAAAGGAATGGGAGCTTTCATCATGTAGTATATACTAAGGAGACAAACATAAGGATGTGCCTTAATTCTAACAGCGACTGCCCAGAGAGATACAAACGGAGTGTTGTGAACGCTTACGTCGACCGAGCTCTTACTCACAGCTCTGAGTGGAAGCAGGTGAATGAGGAGTTATGTAGAATAAGGCAGATTTTGGTCTATAATGGTTTCTCCAATGATTATGTCGAAGACATCATAAAAAGGAAGGTGGCGAGGTTTGCAACAGGTGATGAAACAGCCAATACTGCAATACCAATACTACCAATAAAATTGTTCTACATAAATTTCTTCTCCATGGCCTACAAAGAGGAGGAAAGAGCGCTAAAAGAGATCATTGAGAGGAACGTTACCCCAACTGACGTCAACCAAAAGATAAAAGTAACAATATATAATGAGAGTAAAAAAAACACCAACCTGCTAATAAAGAATTCTCCCGACACCAAGAAAAACGCCTTGAAAGAGACCAACGTTGTCTACGCCTTCACGTGCCCACTTGGGGATTGTCAGCCCCAATGAACTCAGTATATAGGCAAGACAACAACGTCCCTCTCTAGGCTATTAACAATGCGCAAACAACAGGACTCCATCAAAGAACATATTATCACCACACACAACGACACGATCATCTGGGATATTTTGACGAGCAACACTTAAATAATTGATAGATATAATGACAATACAATAGACATCAGTGAAGCGCTGTATATCAAGAAATCTAGATTGGCAATAATAACCAGCTAAATACACAATTACACTCACCCACTTCAAGACCACGGACCAACGTACAAGTTGGACCGAATGACTCTGCAACAGGAACGGAAGCAGCAAGAAGAACATAAGCTGTCAACATGTCACACTCTATGTTGATACATTTAATACCTAATTAATATCCCCCATGTAATGTCATTCATCCATGTCACCTAACAACCTCACCATAAGAGGATATAGCCAGGTGCTAAGCACAGTAGAGTTTGTCTTTGTGTTTTAATTGTACCACTACAGCAGGCTATGTTTTATAATTCTACCACAACAGAGGGCTATGTGTTTTTATTGAACCACTACAGCAGGCTATGTGTTATAATTGTACCACTACACCAGGCTATGTGTTTTAATTGTACCACTACAGCAGGCTACGTGTTTGTCATAACTGTACCACTATAGAAGACTACGTGTTATAATTCTTCCATTTTAGCAGACTAGGAGTCCACCTGGAGCTGCCGTGAGGTACAGACGTGTCGCCTGGCCTCTGGTGGTTTGGGGTGTTTGCCGTTTTCGTCGCCAGGAGGTGTGGGCGTCTCTGCCCTCCCCTGCTGTTGCTGACTGGCTGCGTGTTGGCGTGGCGAGATTGCCATGGGAGGCCATCTTCCTCCTATTATACGGGTAAACTCCGTGGGTCTGGAGTTCACTGGTCGTGCTGGGTATGCGGACATTGAAATGGTTATGTACGACATGCTCTGTGTTCCTGTGATGGCCATCTACGGTGTTGAGCTGGTAACTGCCCACCGGGTTGTTATCAAGTTTGTGATGGAGGAGGACTTCCTCCGTTGTTACGAGGGGCGTTCATTGCCATTACCAGGTGGTGCCGGCTCTGTGTCCATCTCGAACCGTAGTGGTGCCCTGACTTATGTCAGTGTGCATGGGGCGCCCCTGGAGTTTCCCGAGGACCTCCTCTGACGTTATTTTCAGAGGTATGGAGTGGTCGTCAGTGTGCGGGTGAACACGCTCTCCTCAGGGCGGTATGCGGGTAGGCGGACGAACATTCGCACCTTGGGAAAGCCTGCGGTCGGATATTCCATCTTCGGTCTGGCTTACGGGGTACTACGTTCGGGTGTACTATGCCCGGCAACCCTGTACCTGTTTCCGGTGTGGCTTGATGGGGCATCAGGCTGCTGGGTGCACTGCGGCTCCGGTTGCTCCCATCAACTTGTTACGAGAAGAGGATTTCCCGCCGCTCCTTCTGGAGGAGTACTCCGGGGGTGAGGAGGTGAGCGTCCTGCTAGCTGATGAGGCTTCCCCAGCGTCGCCCGACGTTCCTCCGGTTGTCACAGACCCTCCTTCAGATGTTGTAGTGCCGTCGGATGATACTCCTGCTCCTGTCATTGGCCCTGCTGCTCCAGTGGGCCTTTCTGGTGCTCCCTGTGAGGCATCGCGTCTGCTCCCTCATCTTCGGCTGCTGAGCCTGGCCCTGCATCCTCGCCTCGGGTCCCTACTGTGCTGGGTGCTGGGGTGGCTGTGGAACCTCCTGCTGTGTGTGGTCTGGTTCCCCCTGTGGTAGAGGCTGCTGCCGTTCTGCGCCGGGCGTCGGTTCGTCCGGCTAGTGGTGCCCATGTTTCTGGGTCCACTTCCGGCTCTGACGATATCCGGCTGGAGCCCAAACGTTCCAGGCGTTCGTCTACTGCCTGGGCCAATGTTGGGGACTTCAGTGACTGTGGGTCTTCGGGTGTTGACGGTGTGGATCCAGATGCGTCGTTGTCTCCGCGGTTGGTAGTGGCGGAGGTACATGTGCCTGCTGGTGCTGGTGCCCGTGTCTCGGGTGTGCTTTCTGTTTCTTCCCGCCAGGGGGCTCTCCGCAGTGAGGTGTGGTGGCTCCCGCTGCCAGGGATAGTGCAGATGCTGGTGCTGGGCATGGCCTGGTAGTGACTTTACGAAAGGATGCGTTCCCTGCAGTCGTCTGGTGGTGTGCCTGTGGCCGCAGGTGCACCTGTGGTGGTGCCCTCTGTCCGGCTTGCTCCTGTGGGGTTGCGACTTGGGGAACTGGAGGCCGTGGTTGCAGAGTTCCTGCTATCTGAAAGGCCGGAGGACTTTCATGATGGGCAGGTTCCCGGTGTATGGAGTAGGGTGGTGGTTACTCGCCTCCGTTGTGACACCGTCTGGGTTCCCTGTTTGCGGGTGTTTGTTGCCGGGGTTCGGATCCCTGGTGGAGGGTCAAGCCTCTTGGGGGAGGTACATTGAACGCATTGGGAGGCATTCAATGTGCGATTCCCCCTGGTCTTGTACCCGGGCAAATATGTCAGCTGACTTCATGTTACTGCAGTGTTATCTGCCCCTATGGCCTTTTGTTTGCCCTATTGTATTCTGTGCCCGTGCCTCTCCCTTACTTGTTGCGAGGCCGGTGTTTTGGTGAGGGTGATTTTCTTCCTGTATTTGCTCTTGTGTTGTTACTTTGCCATGTGTGTTCTACTTATGCGTTGCTAGACTGTGTTGTTTTTGTTTTTATTTTTATTTTTGTTTTTATTTTTTGTTTTTATTTTATTTTTATTTTTGTTTTTATTATTATTGTTTGTTTTTATTTTGGCTTGTTGTGTGCTGTGCGATTTTCTTGTTCTATTTTATGATGTCCTCTATGTTGTGTTTTGTTCTCGGTCCTTCAGGCCGGTGCTTGTTTGTTGTTGTGTATGTTGCTATGTTTTATTTTCTTGATTGCTTGTTTATTATTAGTGTATCTTTTGGCCTCTCCCTTTGTTTGTTGCGAGGCGGTTGGTTTGGTGTGAGTGTTTTTATTCATGTCTTGTTTCTGTGATGTACCTTGCACTGGTGTTTTATTATTGCATTACACGTTGTACTTGTTTGTTGTTTATTGTGATTTTCTTGTTATGTTTCATGTTATACCTCTTGATGTTTGTTTGGTTTTATACTGTTTTGTTTTGTAATATTACTGTGCTGGCTTGTTTGACATTGTTTTCTCTTTTTTGATGTATGCTCTTGCATTTCTCGTGTTTGTAATTTGTTGCCATGTGCTGTCGGCCCTTCTGGCCGGTGGTTTATTGTTTTGTTTTGTTTTGTTATGTTTTCTCTGTACTTTTCTTGTTTTTATTGTATTTAAATTGCATGCTTGCACGTAAAAATAAAAATAAAAAATAAACAATTTCAGCATACTACATGCTATAATTTTATAACTACATTAAACTTTGTGTTGTAATTGTACCAGTACAAGAGGCTACGTGTAATAAAGCAGTGGACAACTTGCAGGCGATCAGTGTACAGAACCATTCTCCAGAGTTGGGGACACCTGCCTCCTGCTGGCGGTGTCTGACAAGCTGACTTGGGCCGCTGCTCGACAGTTCTGTGCTGCCAGAGGGGCTGATCTTGCTGTGTTCCGCGACGCCAATGCCTACGCTAACGCTCTCGGCTACATCAACTCCGTCAGTAAGTATTTACATCAGAAATTGTCACTAAACAAAAGTCCGTTTTGTGTATTTCAATGTCAATGTTTACAGCATTACTATTTACGAATATATTGCTTGAACAAATTCCTCGTTTTTGCAAATTATAGGTTGAACAGTTCTAGAACTTTGTTTCAACTAATATTTCACACAGATTCCACCTCTCTCCACAATCGTCACACTCAGTTTAGCAATGATTTATGTCAATAGAACACCTAACAATTGTCACAAATTGTTAGTTAAATGGCCTTGTTTATGTTCAACTGCTTGCAACTCTGTACCTTCACTTCACTCACAAGTTTGCCTTTATTCTCACAATGGTCCAGAAGAACCTTACAAGATCTTGTCTTATGACAATTGCTGAGTGTTATGTTATCAGTGAAGGATAGTGGCCGGTAGTGACCTGTAGCACCAGAGGGGGACCCTTGGAGTGTTGTGGTGTTAAGTAAGGGGTGACCTGACCTGACCTGGTCTGACCTGACATGACCTGGCCTGACTTGGCCTGACCTGGCCTGTCTTGACCTGACCTGACTTGACAACCACACTGTGGGTCAAAACTCTGAGGCGCTATAGGCCAGCCAGGCCTCGCTTAGCGGCCTCACTTTCACACCCTCACATCAGTGATTCTATACGTATAATTATAGTGTATTATAAACAGTATATACTGTATATATTATAGTATACTACTGTAACACTTAAACGAAGTTATTCTATTAATGTAACCTAATAGTTGCTGTTGTCTGGGAAAGGAAGCCTGAACTTATGGCTAACGAGGTCCCCCTTGGCTGCCCCAGGATGTTCCCCACAACACTAGTCTAACTCCCGGGACCTTATACCCTGCTAGGTGAACACAGGTAGTACCTTAAATGTACCGTGCCCAATGGTCTCTGTGTTACCCTTGTTACTGGGTAACAAGGTTGTGAGCCGAGGACGTTCACCACTCAACCTGTCCTCTTAAAAAGAACGTCGCATTTGGCCGTTTGCCCGTATGGCCGAATTTGGACGTAATTTGAAAATGAAAAAAAATATGAAAATAAATTTAGGATTTTTTTTTTTCAACAACAGTAAGTTAAGGGTCCTCTGATAGGTTAGGTGGGCAGGAAATTCTCATAAAGTTTCAAAACGTTATGAAAAACGTTAATTTAAAGTGTCCTCTCATAACCTCTGCGCGTAAACCGGACAACTCAAATAGAAAACGGAACAGAACGTCACTTTTGTGAGTCGATTTCATTTCAAATTACGTCCAAATTTGGCCATATCGCGCAAACGAGCCAAAAGTGACGTTCTTTTTAAGAGAACGGGTTGCACCACTGCACTAGCAAACCGAATGATTTCAATATAAGCCTAACCTAACGACCCCGGCCATCACTATCCTAACCAAATGACGTTATTAAGACTGAACATAATCTTGATGATGAACACAGCGTTTTGAAGCATGAAGACTGAACACGCAACCTATACATTTCCTTACAAAGATAAAGAGAAGCTCTCTAGACTCATTTTAACATTCCCGAGCTAAAGGCGATTTAAGAGGCTGACCAGCATCTTAAGAGGCACGTGTATGCCTAAACTCTACTTAAGTGGGGAAAACTGACTTGTGGGAGTTATTTACATTGCAATTTATGTTTATATTCATTTATTTTGTGATTTATTTCTTACGTTAATTTATTTATTTCGATAGCAGACTGTATGATGTTTAAAGTAGACTGTATGAGTTTATTCCCACAAATGGTTTCCTACACTTTCTCGGTTTTTTATTATTATATATATATATATATAATATATATATATATATATATATATATATATATATATATATATATATATATATATATATATATATTATATATATATATATATATATATATATATATATATATATATATATATATATATATATATATATATATATATATATATATATATATATATATATATATATATATATATATATATATATATATATATATATATATATATATATATATATATATATATCAATCAATCAAAATTATCGATTTGTAGACATTCACTACACTATTACTAAGTGTACAATTACAACTGCAATGGATTAGTTAATACTGGGGAAGCCTTATCTGACTAGATGGCTTTAACATAAATAGGTGTAGAACACGTAAGCAGCCAGTCACATTCAGGTCTGGTGCTGATGGTGTGGTAATGGACAGGATGGGGTGGTCAGTAACGTCCTCTTGACGCCACAGTAGAAACTTTACTTCCCAGTTACATTCCGACAAATCACACTTTAAATTTTGCCACATTATTGTTTGCATGTATGTTAATAATGATCTTTAATGACTGAAATGAGAATATTGCTCACCCTGGTGTTCGTTTTTATATACGGCATAACCATAGCAGTAAATTACACAATGAAATAAGAGCTCTACAAATCATTTAGTATACTGCACGGACGTAATGCCTTCACTGGTAACGACGGTGCTGATTTGTGTCGTCTAATTCTTCGATAATAACTTGTTTAGTACAAATAATGGAGATGACAGCACAAGTTTGAACTGTCCAGGGTTAAATTGCTGCTCCCTCCTTCCCTCCAAGTTCAAGTTCAAGTTCAAGAATGTTTATTGAGATAAGAAAGAAATACATCTCAAAGGGATAGAGTAGCTTAGGCAATTTCTACCCCCCCCTCTACTTGAAGTTCCTCAAGGGGCGCACAAATTCAGTGAGTACAAATAGACAAATAACATTACAAGAATCCCATTTAACATTGCAGGTTAATATAGTAAGCACAGCATATAATTGTTACACTCTTGGGCCAAAATTCTTGTAGCCCTAAGTATACTGTCTATCATACCATTATCACACATCCAAACAATTTGATGTGGTACACTAGTTATTTCCTTATTTCTATAGTTATCAATAAGTTGACACTCTAATACATAATGTTCTAAGGTGTGGGCGTGCGGCATACTACATAATTTACACTCTTTATCTTTTTCACTGACATCAACACCGTATTGCCAGATATATTTGTATCCTAATCTTAATCTCATGTAAATTGAATCCTTCCAAGTAGACTTTCCTTTACCATAGGTGAAGGACGAATTTGTATTTATTATTGAATAATTCTTAAGTGTGTTACTACTGTCCACCATTGCCATTCTCACTATCATTTCTTCACCCTCTTGGATCATCTTGATTCTTGTTTTTATTTGTTTCAAGGTTAACAGACATACAACATCAACAAGAGTTTTTTCAGTGGCTCTCTTAGCTATGTCATCAACTATTTCATTCAACAGTTTCATGTGGATCCCACACGTAAAGGGATCCACATGAATCTTACTTTATACCCATTTTTTTTCTAATTTCTTAACATTCTCTCTACACTCTATCACAATATTCTGGTATACTGGGCGTCTGCTATTTAAAGACTCTAACGCTCCTCTGCTGTCAATAAAGAAGCACGCATTTTAACCACATTTGACTACTTCCTGTAATCCTGCTAATACACCTTGGAGTTCAGCCTGCGTTGAAGAGACATTGTCAGTTAAGCGGCGTTTAATAACAGTATCTACAGTGCCGATGTCAGTTTACTCCCTGATCAAGACTCCACATCCTGCCTTCCCATCCCTAGCTACTGACCCATCACAATATACATGTAGAGTGTTTTTTGTAGGCAGTTTTCTAATTATACAATCATATGTTGCCCTCAGCTCTCCTATTTCATACATACTTTTTTTCTTTTGCAAGGGAATAGTTACTACATCTACATTACAATCCTCCCATGGTGGTGTGAATTTTCTCTTGGGCACAGCAATACACTCTATAATAACATCATACTTTATAACATTAGAACATAAGTTATTCATGTATACTCTCTTCTTCATCATACACTGTTCACTACTTCCCACCTTTTGAACCGAGAGGATTAATTCATTAGCTCGCCCACCTCTCATTAATCTAATGGCAGAGGCTACATTTATCTCTACAATTCTATCCCCAATACTCTGCAGATTCAACTCCATCCTCATTATCTCAATCATAGCATTTCTTGGGCATCCTAAGATAATTCTCATGGCTTCATTTTGTACCTTCTCCAACTTGCCCATCCTACCTTTACCAAAACAAGAAATGACAGGTACAGCATAATTAATAAGAGATCTTACAGTACTCAAGTATATCATTCAAAGCACAGGGACTCCCACTCCCTTTCCACAGCATGCCAAGGCCTTCAGAGGTTGTAAACTCTTCCAACATTGACCCAACAGTCTGTTCATCTCTGCTTCCAAACTCTCATGGGTATATCCATCATATATGCCTAAATATTTAAATATATTAACTCTCTCTATATTTTTACCGTTTATTTTCAATATAATGGGCCTCCAACTTCTACATTCAAACTTAGTTTTGTTTTCATTAACCACCAGTCCCATATCTTGAGGTTATCTTGAGATGATTTCGGGGATTTTAGTGTCCCCGCGGCCCGGTCCTCGACCAGGCCTCCACCCCCAGGAAGCAGCCCGTGACAGCTGACTAACACCCAGGTACCTAATTTACTGCTAGGTAACAGGGGCATAGAGTGAAAGAAACTCTGCCCATTGTTTCTCGCCGCGCCTGGGATCGAACCCTGGACCACAGGATCACAAGTCCAGTGTGCTGTCCGCTCTGCCGACCGGCTCCCACAGGTTTGATGGTGACACAGGTTTCCGAAATTGTCCAACAATGTTTGAACCTTTGAAATATCTTTGCCCTGAAACAAAATATCATCGGCATATATGATTGGAGTTACCCCATTTGAGTATCTCTCAGATGCTATCTTATTCATTAGTACAAAAAACAGGGTGGGATTCAATACTCCTCCCTGAGGTGTGCCAAGTTCAAAAGACCTCACACCTGACATACAACCTTGATACCACACCTGAGCCTTCCTTTCGTAAAGATAATCCCCTATCCAGCGCAATAATCTCCCTTTAACACCAAGACCAGGTAATTATATAAATAACCTCTTTGTTGGCTTTACCAAAAGCTCCTTGTAAATCAATAAAAATTCTATAATAATCATTTTCATTAGCTAGACATTTAATAATACAATCAGAGGTACCTTTTCCTCTGAGGAACCCGAACAAATTACTAGACTGCTGATCACCTATTATATATAAAAGTCTATTTAAAATGATCCTCTCCATCATTTTACAAAACACGAGGTTAAAGACACAGGTCTGTACTCTCCATTGCGTTTAGGGATAGGGATGATCATAGCTTTTTTCTATCTACTGGGAATACTGCCCTCTTTATAACTAATATTAAAGAGGTCTAAAAGTGGACTTTTCGTCAAAATGGCAAGTTCATTAAGTATTTCATAAGTTACTTCATCCTCCCCAGGGCGGTAGATTTCCCAACTTTAATCGCCGTTATTAGTTCTTCTCTGGTAATACCAGTGCAAGTGACATCACCACTGTTACCTGCTGTAAGTATAAAATCCTTTCTTAGATCTTTCCAAGAATCTAATGACTCTCTCGTTACAGCGGGTAATGAACTAAGTTTGGCAGCTTCCGCTCATTTATTTACAAAACCATTTGCAATTCTTTGCAGGTCAGGATGTGCAACAATATTATGCTTTTTACCCCATATTTTATTTACGTCTTGCCAGATTTCCTTCAAGTTTCTGTTACTCCCGACTTTCTCTGCAAACTCCTGCCAATACTTGCTCCTAATTTCCTATCTCTTCTCTCCACACAGCCTAGCAACTGCCAGTAAAGCATTCTTCCCTTCCTCAGTCCTACCATTCCTATTCCAATTCCTTTGAGCTCTCCTCATTGTTAATGTCCACCCCCTTAACCATCTTGTCATGTGTATAATTTTCTTTTCTGGGGGATGCTTTTTTATACTAAATGTTTTCCGGTTCAATGTTGCATTAAATACATCTACCTCCTTAATTAAATCTTCATAAAATGTTTCTGCCGAAACTGGCTTATAAGTATCATACCAAAACCTAATATGGCCAACAAGACCCCTTAATTCTCCCTCATTAAACTTTAACCTTTTCCTCTCAAGGCATGCATGCTTTTTATCTAGTTTAAACTGTATTTGTAATGCAAAATGATCACTTAGCATTTCACACAGTAAGACAATTCCCCTCTATGCCCTCAGCATTTATCAAACAAGCATAAACTAATCTCCCTCCCCTCAAATGAGTAGGAGCGGGCTCGCCCAGCAGTTGAATATCTTCATGTTCCTGCAAAAACTGGTACCATCTGCAACCATTCCGATTTGCTTTACCCCTTGATCCTAAAGCTGGATGTATGGCATTAAAATCCCTTACCACAAGTGTCTCTTCAGAAAGAAGGAATCTGGCAAGTATCTTAAATCAAGGGAGCTATCAGAGATGTATAGATTAATGAAATTTAACTCTCGGTCTTTTAATTTTATCCGCAAGCTAATACTTTCAGTACCTCTATATATCGCTGAGGGATTCCAGTTATCTCGGCAGGTATGGTACTTTTGACATAACATGAGACCCCCCCCTAGTTCTTCCATCAGCATATAAGTGAAAACCTCTGTAGCCATTTAGCCTCAGAATGCTACCATCCCTATCCCCAGTTTCCTGGAGTGCTACTATGTCAATACCTGACCACTGCAGTGTTACTGGACACCTAAAAAAAAAACCAGTTGGCGACTTGAAGGCTGTGTAAGAGTTCGGTGTCGGGGCGGGGCGGGCCACAGATTGAGGGAACGATCTGTGCCCCCACTCATCTTACAATTTACAGGCCGGTTGTGAGACCGACTGGGGTTACTCTCCGAGGCCAGCAGTGGAGAATAGAGGATCGAGGGAAGACCGCCGAACGACGGTGAGTAAGGGTTATTGTGGTAGCAACCACCTGGTAAGGAGATCCAGTCTACTGTTGCTTTAACCCTTCTCTAACGTGAACACCATGAACACCCCGACAATATACATATATATATATATATATATCTATATATATATATATATATATATATATATATTATATATATATATAAATATATTTATATATATATTGGTGTATACTGGCAGCAGGTTTTCTTTTAAACATGTCTCATTGAATATGACCGCATATTCTGTATTTACTATCTTCTGATTTAGGGCTTCTATCCCTCTAACTATTTCTTAGCATCAGGGCTTAGCTGAAATAGGAGTTCTCCAAACTCATTTCGTAAGTTCTGGGTGAAGAAAAGAGGTGAATTACTATAGAATGTATTACACTTATTTGTTCAATTTGCACAACGTTTCGGAACCTCCATGGTTCATTCCCAAGTGAAGAAATTTTACAATTGTGGTTGATTTTATACCCGCACTGGGTCAGGTGATAAGACAGTAAAGGTGAAAACATAGGGGATACATCTTGGGTTTTGTAACCAAACCCAAAGATGCAAGAAGATTACAAATTCTTGAAGCAATTCACATAAGAATAGAACAACCTACCATGAACACCCAATTCACGGAACTATTTACTCTGCCCACAATGTGAGTAAGGACAAGACCAGAACGTACCGATGCCAACACAGAAGACAATGTTCAACATAACAGGGCAATTACATGGGATTAATCTTTGTATGTAGATACCAGCTGCCTCGTATGGGCCAATAGGCCTTCTGCGGTTACCTCTATTCTTATGTTCATATGTTTCACCCCACATTTATCCCTTATGTATCCCATATGTTTTCACCTTTAGTGTCTTATCACCTGACCCAGTGCGGGTATAAAATCAACCAATTCTGAAAAAAAATTTCACTTGAGAATGAACCATGGAGGTTTGAAATGTTGTGCAAATTGTATAAATAAGTGTAATACATTCTATAGTAATTCACCTCTTTTCTTCACCCGGAAATTACGAAAATGAGTTTTGGAGAACTCCTATTTCAGCTAAGCCCTGATGCTAAGTAAATAGTTAGAGGGATAGAAGCCCTAAATCAGAAGATAGTAAATACAGAATATGCGGTCATATTCAATATATATATATATATATATATTATATATATATATATATATATATATATATACTATATATATATATATATATATATATATATATATATATGAATAACTCCTCCAAGGAGTTATAGTCCTGGGGGACCATTCAGGCTTGTTCGCATTTGTGTTCCTCACGTGTTGCCCCAATAAAATGAGGTGATTTGATAAAATGCTATGCCCAAGATAACCATCCAAGTGCTGGCGGGGAAGTGGTTCATATAGCTCAGGCTATCACTTCCTTATGTCCGGGTCGTGATGGTCAAGCGGATTAGACGTCCCTGTACATACCAGTTGCGTTCCTCCTGGGAGTATGGGTTCGAGTCACTTCTGGGGTGTGAGTTTTCATTCGCATATAGTCCTGGGGACCATTCAGGCTTGTTCGCATATATATATATATATATATATATATATATATATATATATATATATATACACTAAGAACTCTTAAAAATTTGACCCGGCCAGGATTCGAACCCATGCCGTCCAGGATCACCTAAACGTACCAGTAGACCACCGCACCGCACCAATGATCGTCTATATAAGGATTGGTCAGTCTTGGCGCTTATTAACTAAGCTCCCTGACTGACCAACCCCCCGACGACACTCATGGGATCCATTTGGGTACAGTTTTTCATCAAATTCTGGCGCATGCACGGGCCGCACTGAGTCTAACATGTGTGTGAGAAAGCTGCATGAACGCGCAAGCCATATATCACTAAGAACTCTTTACCCGGCCAGGATTCGAACCCATGCCGTCCAGGATCACCTAAACGTACACGTACCGTGACCACCGCACCGCACCAATGATCGTCTATATAAGGATTGGTCAGTCTTGGCGCTTATTAACTAAGCCTCCTGACTGACCAACCCCCGGACGACACTCATGGATCCATTTGGGTACAGTTTTTTCATCAAATTCTGGCGCATGCACGGGCCGCACTGAGTCTAACATGTGTGTGAGAAAGCTGCATGAACGCGCAAGCATAATCACTAAGAACTCTTTGACCCGGCCAGGATTCGAAACCCATGCCGTCCAGGATCACCCTAAACGAGATACCGTGACCACCGCACCAATGCTCGTCTATATAAGGATTGGTCAGTCTTGGCGCTTATTAACTAAGCTCCCTGACTGACCAACCCCCGACGACACTCATGGATCCATTTGGGTACAGTTTTTTCATCAAATTCTGGCGCATGCACGGGCCGCACTGAGTCTAACATGTGTGTGAGAAAGCTGCATGAACGCGCAAGCCATATATCACTAAGAACTCTTAAAAATTTGACCCGGCCAGGATTCGAACCCATCCCATTCGAACATCATGTGGGTCAGTCGTAATTCCGAGAGGTCGATCCATGCCGGGTTAGGTTCAGTGCTTGGCGTTCAGCAGCTTCTCCCCAGTAGCTCAGCGCTGCTAGTTGATAACTGTACCATGGTCAGGGTCGTCGGGGGAGTCAGGGGCTTAGTAATAGAAGACTGACATCTAGACATCTGGCGCGGTGTCCGGATTATACTTAGGGGTGACCTGGACGCATGGGTCAATTGGGGATAGAGTTCTTAGTGATATATGGCTTGCGCGTTCATGCAGCTTTCTCACACACATGTTAGACTCAGTGCG
>WNGS01109749.1:2687178-2726410 GCA_020271785.1 Procambarus virginalis
GCCCGTGCATGCGCCAGAATTTGATGAAAAACTGTACCCAAAGGATCCATGAGTGTCGTCGGGGGTTGGTCAGTCGGGAGCTTAGTTAATAAGCGCCAAGACTGACCAATCCTTATATAGACGATCATTGGTGCGGTGGTCACGGTACTGTGTACGTTTAGGTGTGATCCTGGACGGCATGGGTTCGAATCCTGGCCGGGTCAAAGAGTTCTTAGTGATATATGGCTTGCGCGTTCATGCAGCTTTCTCACACATGTTACTCTCAGTGCGGCCCGTGCATGCGCCAGAATTTGATGAAAAACTGTACCCAAATGGATCCATGAGTGTCGTCGGGGGTTGGTCAGTCAGGGAGCTTAGTTAATAAGCGCCAAGACTGACCAATCCTTATATAGACGATCATTGGTGCGGGTGGTCACGGTACTGTGTGTACGTTTTAGGGGTGATCCCTGGACGGCATGGGTTCGAATCCTGGCCGGGTCAAAGAGTTCTTATGATATATGGCTTGCGCGTTCATGCAGCTTTTCTCACATATATATATATATATATATCTAAATATATTATATTAATATATATATTGATATATATTATATATATATATTTATATATACCTGGTTGATACTTGGTTGATGGGGTTCTGGGAGTTCTTCTACTCCCCAAGCCCGGCCCGAGGCCAGGCTTGACTTGTGAGAGTTGGTCCACTAGGCTGTTGCTTGGAGCGGCCCGCAGGCTTACATACCCACCACAGCCCGGCTGGTCCGGAACTCCTTGGAGGAATAAATCTAGTTTCCTCTTGAAGATGTCCACGGTTGTTCCGGCAATATTTCTTATGCTCGCTGGGAGGACGTTGAACAACCGCGGACCTCTGATGTTTATACAGTGTTTTCTGATTGTGCCTATGGCACCCCTGCTCTTCACTGGTTATATATACACTAGCTGTACCCTCCACGTGTTTTTATGGTTGAGTCTGGTTAAATGGAACAGAAAGAAAAGAGAAAGTGCACATTTCTAATATGTTTAAGTTCACAATGCTTGTGGGTATACAATGATTTGCATGTTCAACGGCAATTTCAAAGCGTAAGTAGCAATTCTTCCACCTGTAACAATGTCGCAGCTATTCTGGACGATGCAAGAGCTAAGGTTATGCCATTTTAGGATCGAAACGCTGCCAGAATCAATCTAATTAGGAAGGATTTACAGTTCCTCCTGGCGCATCTAAGAAGACTTCTCCAAACCCGTTATTGACAGTTTGAATTATTTGATTGTAAATGCCTTTTCACTCAAGCGTTAGCTTAGGATTATTTGATTGCACATACGACAACAGATCATTCATGTTGTAATTTTGTTCATGACGCAATTCTACATCGAACGAAGCAGCAGCAGATCGATTCCGTGATGGCATTTCCAACCGATTTAGAACTTTGTTCGCGAATTCTAAGCACAAATCTTCAATCGTTATCAGCGCTCGTTGTAGATTTCTGCTATGAAATCCATGTTCATATTTGAATTTTCCTTCATATTCGATGAATAATATCTTCAGCCATGTGCGATTTATATTTCTCCCATAACTCTGTTGGAGATAAAGGAGAACAGGAGGTCAATATGATTGCAAACAATGCATAAATTTGATTTGGATGTGACGTGTTGGACGTGTCATTAATGCATACATCCCTACCTTGAGGTTACCTTGAGGTGCTTCCGGGGCTCAGCGTCCTCGCGGCCCGGTCGTCGACCAGGCCTCCTGGTTGCTGGACTGATCAACCAGGCTGTTAGACGCGGCTGCTCGCAGCCTGACGTATGAGTCACAGCCTGGTTGATCAGGTATCCTTTGGAGGTGCTTATCCAGTTCTCTCTTGAACACTGTGAGGGGTTTGCCAGTTATGCCCCTTATGTGTAGCGGAAGCGTGTTGAACAGTCTCGGGCCTCTGATGTTGAAAGAGTTCTCTCTCAGAGTACCTGTTGCACCTCTGCTTTTCAACGGAGGTATTCTGCACATCCTGCCATGTCTTCTGGTCGCATGTGATGTTATTTCCGTGTGCAGGTTTGGGACCAGCCCCTCAATTATTTTCCACGTGTAAATTATTGTGTATCTCTCCCGCCTGCACTCAAGGGAGTACAGATTTAGGCTCTTTTGTCGGTCCCAGTAATTTAGATGTTTTATTGAGTGGATTCTAGCAGTAAAGGATCTCTGCACGCTCTCCAGGTCAGCAATTTCTCCAGCTTTGAAAGGGGCTGTCATTGTGCAGCAGTACTCCACTCTAGAGAGCACAAGCGTTTTGAAAAGTATCATCATCGGTATAGCATCTCTAGTGTGAAAAGTTCTTGTTATCCAACCTGTCATTTTTCTTGCAGTTGTGACGGCTACTTTATTGTGTTCTTTAAAGGTAAGGTCTTCCGACATGTGTACACCCAGATCCCAGTGCCGGTCGTTCTCCAATAAATTCCGAGCTTCACATGCACTACGGAAAGTGGCATGTGTTATGCCGTTGACAAATCTCAGTGGCTGGAAAGACGTTGGACCGGGCACATTTACCAACATCCTGCGAAGAAAGAAGCATTCATCTTGATTGGGATGCACGGTGTACAGTCTGCCTATCGTAGTTTATTTGAATATGCCAGGTTGTCCGTCGACTCGCTCTCTTCGTTTGCGTAGTTCAAATGATTTTCTATTGGCATTCCATGTGAAATACGTATGCATTTCCGAATACAGTAGTGTTTTCGCAAACGCGTCGTTTTGACATATCGTGAAGAAAGCAGTAAACGTTGTAGCTGGTGGATTCATAGCTGTTGTACATTTGCAGCTGTGAAATAAACGTGTTGTACATTTTCTTGTTTTCAAAACAAAAACAAAAAACACTAACGAAATATTTCAATTCAAACGCAGATCATTCGACACAGCTCAATTTCACCACCAATGCACTGAAAAATAAGAACAGTTTTAAAAACGAAATGAAAAACAATGAAAAAACAAAAACAAATGAGCTATACCCATGAAATGAATGGTATGGTAAACAACACAGCTCAGTAACAATGAAACGTCACACAAAATAATTAAATCAAAATGAAAATAAATCAAAATCTCTGAAAATTCAATTTATCAATGGAATAAAAAAATTGAAATGCAATAGCAACATATTTGTTATATCGTGTATTGCTCTTGCGTGCAACAGATGGCGCTGTTCTAAAAAAAATGCATGTTTTTATCTGTCACAGGTGTGGCAACTAAATATTCGGTATATAAAAACACGCACAAATTTGAATGGAACATTATCAAAATTTCAAAGCAATCGGTGAAGAACTTTCGGAGATTACAGTGTGTGTTGCTCTTACGTCTTAAAGATGGCCCTGTTTTCAAAAAAAGAATGTTTTTCTGACACAGGTGAGGCATGTATATAGTAGGTATGTAAAAACACTTGCCGATTCGAATGCAATGTTGTCTCAAAATTTCAGAGCAATCAGTAAAGAGGTTTCAAAGATTTCCCCTCACATGAAAAACACCCAAAAAACACAGCTTTTCAAAAAAAGCATGTTTTTTCCCAACACAGATGTGATATCTATATAGTTTTATATAGAAACCTGCTCGGATGCGTCCAAGAACGTTCCAAAAGTCCTCAGGTGTCGTGAAGCCTTCGTGTCGTCGCTGAACTACTCCCAGAGTTTCAGATATCCCAATCCTGGTTCACCAGTGGGCACTGAGTTAATCACTGTATGCACACACTTGTCCCTTCCACAAGGCGTTGCTCCTTGCCCTAGAAATGGTGTCCCTCCAAAATCCTCAGTGAACGTGATCCAGTCACAGTTAGGCCTGCCCACCACACCTTCCAGACCCTCAAACGTCAGGCGGCGTCCCTTCCAGCGTCGTCGCCGACCGATTCTTCAAGTTTTGGCATTTCTATGCTCAGTGAACTTGGTTTCTTCTTGCTTCCCGGAAGCACAGGGTCTCCAATAACAATGGTGGGCTGCGATGGATAGCTTTAATCCACTGAGTAAGGCTCCCGAAGCTTCAACTGCACGAGAGCTGATCGAGGCGCATCCTCCTGCCTCCACAGTCAGTTCAACTCTGACGTTGGCGCCGCCAGGGGAACTCGGTGACGTCACGGCGGGCTCTGATTGGTCGCCTGTGACCTAAGTCAGCCAATCTGCACTTGGCTGGCGCCCTCCACAAAATGGTGGATCTGCAGGTGGGGGGTACCATTTCGTTTGTATCAGGGCGCCACTTTCCCCTTACTTACAAGTTTATAATGTAAATTTCTCCCTCATCAGGCGGCCGATCTGGTCGCCTGATGAGGCGACCAGATATCAACAGACTCCCTGCATCTCAGAGAATCAGTAGAGAAAGCTGATACGACTCTAAAAGCAGCATACGGGAGAAATTGGAGAGGGCTCCGTAACATACTCCTCCCCTTAAAACAGGAGTCATATCGGTTAGTAAATCTGGGAGAGGGCATCGGCTACCACATTCTCCCTTCCTTTAATGTAACTGATTTCCAACCAGAACTCTTGTAACAGTAGGGCCCATCTTGTCAGCCTTTAGTTCGAGTTCTCCATCCTGTGAACGAACGTCAAGGGGTTATGATCGGTGAACACTTGCACCGGTCTTGTACCTCCACCCACATAGACATCAAAATGCTTCAGTGCCAGGATCATGGCTAAGGCTTCATTTTCCACTGTACTATAAGCCCTCTGGTACTTTTCGAATTTCTTTGTGTAGAATGCCACTGGACAGTGTGACGATGTTCTCCCCCTTATATTTCTCCCACGCCAGCTGTAAGAGTCATATCTACTTTACCTGAACGTTCTCTACGTTCCAGGGAACAATTTGACATATGTGGGAGCATGAAGTGTTCTCGCGTTGGCGAGAAATTAGTTAAAGAAGAGGGTTTAGGCTAGTGGCTTAGGCCCTTTTGGACCTAACATGGCGAGAAGATGGCGCCGGCCACTACCTTTTCCCGGCAAAACGTCATGACGTCAATGGCACCAGATTGGTCACGTACGGTGATGTGGCACAGGGAGCCAATGAGAAATGCCCCTGGCAAGTATGACGTCACAAGTGGCAGGGGGGTCCAGGCAGCGCGCCCCGTGGCGCCAGGAGTTTGACACGACACGTCGAGGAGGTCAGACGTGCGAAAGGGGGTCCTGTCAGTCTGACAGTTTTCACCCCTCTCCGGTGGACATATGCATCACCAGTGGTCTGCAAGCACCCTGTGAGGTCTTCCTGAACTCCGTGAGTCGGACAGAAGAAGGAATTGACGGGAAATGAGCAACAAGTGCTCCAGTGACAGGTGCTTAGCAAGAGTGAAGTCTGAGCAGTGACGTCTGGGACGACTGACAGCTTCACCAGTCGGGTGATGACGTAGCGGCTGGGCCAATTCACCGTGAGGCAGGAGAAGAACGAACTAGCTGGGAATATGAACGACTGCAGCCGAGAGAAAGGACTGCAGACGTAGTTGTGAGGAGAACTCGAGGGCCAGGAGACCGACTCCAACCCTTCAAGAGGTTGTGGAGGAGCACGGAGCCTGCAGAGGAGAGCAGCACGAGGAAGACGTGTTTTTGGGTGTTGGTTGGGTTCCTGGAAAGAGCATCAGTGTGGTGTGGGGGTGTTCCCTACAACGAGTCGAGAGCCGGGACCAGGAACTTCAATTCAACTCTCAACAGAGGACGAGTCCACAACATGATGGTGGAAGTAGGTAATTCAGTTTTCCCTCCCATTCCCCTTTAGTTAGCTATTTAGCCAGAGTATCCTCTATGTTGTGAGCAGGGCTCACCAATGTCTATGTCATAGTAAGGCACAGTTGTGAAGGGAGATGCTATAGAGAACTCTCACGAGATATATATATATATATATATATATATATATATATATATATATATATATATATATATATATACATATATATATATATATATATATATATATATAATATATATATATATATATATATATATATATATATATATATATATATATATATATATATGGTGTGTGGTGTGTGAGTGCACCTGTGATTTATCAAAGAGATTACTGTGACTAGGACATTTATATTATAAATTTGTGCCAGAGAATATATATATATATATATATATATATATATATCTATATATATATATATATATATACATATATATATATATATATATATATATATATATATATAATATACATATATATATATATATATATATATATATATATATATATACATATTATATATATATATATATATATATATATATATATATATATATATATATGTACAATTTATTAGTGTAAGGCTGTGTGCCCACTATTACCACGTTATTATAAATATTGATGAAATGATCTATATATGTATGCGGGAGTTATTAAATAGTATATTCATGTGTATAGTGATTTACTGTGTTAATGACACTACTGTGACATACTGTGATTATGAAGGGATAATGGGCGCCTCACGCCGACAGCAAGTACAGTGAGCAAAGCGAAAGTACAGTGAGCGAAGTGAGTGGGCGTGGCATCTCGCGAGTTGCCAAACGTTCGATAACAGTGAAATTGGAGCGTAGGAATGCGCGACTGTTGGAAGCCTTGCCATCGCGTAGTGTTCCAGATTTATGAAGAGGGAATGATAGTTGCTCATGTATTTCTTTGCCTTGTTGCTGATCCTGAGTTATAATACTTTAATCTTTTAAGCAAAATACAAAACCACCTTCATGTTTGTGTTATCCCTCCATTACTTTGCTGCTATTGAGTCCATTGAAAAGAGAGAGTGATTGAGACATATACCTGCCTGTTACCAAATTTGATTAGTGTCCTCTTGGACCACTACTACTACTACCACAATTCCACAATTCCACTGAAGTGTTACTGGACACTGAAAATACCAGTTGGTGACCTTTTAGGTAGCAGTAGAGCACTTTGTCGGGGCGGGCACATGATCAAGTGAGGAGATCATGTTCCCACTCGTCTTCAGGCTACGAGGCCGGCTGGAGATTGACTGGGAGACTCTCCTGGTGAACAGTGGCACCGTGAGGATTGAGTGAAGACCCACAGGGCTACAGTAAGAAACAGTTACCACTACTAATACTTGGTGGTGACTGGGTAAAGAGAGAGAGAGACACCCCAACAACAGTGAACTCCATCCTCCTCTTGAGCTAACATGGTTCCAATCCCCACATCGCTAGCGTCGACATACAAGATAAAGTCTGACTCAGTCAGGCGAAATCAGCACTGGCGCTTCAGTTAACAACTTCTTAGTCTTCTCGAAGGTTTCCTGGCATGCTTCCCCTCACTTCCATCTAACGTTCATAGATAGCAATTCAGTCAGAGGGTGTGCCACTGTCGAGAAGTTCTTGCAAAATCCTCTATAGTATACAATCATCCTCAGATATTGTAACAACTCTTTCCTCATCTTGGGATTTGGATATTCTTTGATTGCCATCACTTTCTGTTCTACTGGAGTCACTTCTCCTTGGCCCACGACGAAACCTAATTATTCTAATCGAGCCTTCCCGAACTCGCTTTTGGCCAGATTAACTGTCAGGTTCACTTCTTCCAATCGTTGGAACAACTCCGCTCAGTCGACTCATGTGTTGTTTCCAGCTATCGGCGTACACCACAATATTGTCTATGTACACGGTGCAGCCTTCCATCCCTCTTAGTACTTCGTTCATCATCCTCTGAAAACAGCTTCTGCTGTTCGTCATACCAAACGGAAGCACTTTGCACTGGTACAATCCGTCTGGAGTAACAAACGCTGAGATCTTTCTTGCACTCGGAGACAACAGGATTTGATAATACTCTTTCAGCAGGTCGACTTTGGTGACAAACGTTGCGTTTCCCACTTGGTCGATGCAATCACTTATCCGGGGCATTGGGTGGGAATCCGACATGGTTATGGAATTCACTTTGCGATAGTCAGTGCAAAAACAATATGATCCATCACTCTTCTTGACCAGCACACAGGGCGAGCTCCACTCACCATTGCTGGGCTCAGCGAGATCATTCGCTAGCAGATACTCCACCTCCTGTCACATGATCTTCCTCTTCTTGAGACTCACTCGATAAGTGCTCTGCTTGATTGGCTTTCCTCCACGCACGTTCACCTCGTGCACCACACTCTTGCGCCGTCGGGGCACATCTGTGAAGAGTGACTTGTTCTTTCTTATCTGGGTCACTAGATCTCTCCTTTGCCCTTTATCCAGATGATGCAACCTCTCTTCTAGATGTATCAAACTTTCTGTATTTGACAGACACGTACCATCGACACGGGCCCACTTTCCTTCCTCTGCTGGCAACACTTGGCTCATCTCCACACACAGATCCAGTTTTCCCTCTTGCGAGTATTTAGCTCCCTTCACTCTCGCACTCTCTTGCTCCTCTGGGAAGTATGGCTTTAAACGGTTGATATGACATACCTGTGTCTTGCGGGGGCGATTCAGCTTGCTGATCTCATAACATACAGGACCCACACGCCGAACAACCGAGTATAGACCACCAAAGCGTGATTCCGTCACTCTACCTCTCCCAGGCAGCAACATCATCACTCTGGCTCCTGCCTCGAATTCCCTTGGATAGCCTTCTTGTCGTACCAGATCGACATCTTCCCTTGAGCTGTCTTCAGGTGCTCAGCAGCCAAGTCATTCGCCGTTTTCAGTCGTTCATGGAATTTCTGCACGTACTCCTTACTGTCACTAACGTCTTCTCCGCCGTCAACTGCTCCTTCAGCATCAATATCAATAACGGGCTTCTTACTTCGTGCCCAAACACTAGGTGGAATGGAGAGAATCCCGGAAACTCAACTATAGCATCTCTGATTGCAAACAGGCTGGATAGACAGCTTCATCCCATTCTGCTCCCTGTTCCGCACAATACACTTTAAGACAGTCTTCAGAGTGGAGTGGAACCTCTCAATCGCTCCCTGCGATGGAGGTCTACAGGGTGACGGTCGTAGTTGAGCTATTCCCCAGCTCGCAATAGCCTGCCTAAACCACCTCGATTGGAAAACACTTCCGCAGTCGGACTGGATCTCCTTGGGCACTCCTACCCAAGCAAAGAATCGCTGAAGGTGTCCCATGATGCATCTCGATGTCACCTTCCACATTGGGATCGCCTCTGAAAATCTCGTCGAAATACACATGATGGTCAATAAGTAATTATTTTTGCTTCTTGTCTTAGGTTCCACAACGTCGAGTATTAGGCGTTCAAACGCCTGACCAAACGCAGGAACTGGAACCAAAGGTGCTTTCGGGATGGCAGGGACGTTCTTTCCAGCCCTCTGGCACGGGAAACATGTCTTGCAGATTCTTCTTACATCCGCGTCCATGCCCGGCCAATAAAAATGTTCCCGAGGCCGTTTTAAGGTCTTGGTTACTCCCAAGTGACCCGCGGGATCCACTGAGTGTGCAAGCATCAGTACTGCGTTTCTGTACCACGCCGGCCACACCACCTGACGCCTCACTCTCAGCATACCATCAACCACTTCTTCCCTTACTGGTCCCCACTGCCTCATTAGTACTCCCTTCTCAACGAAGAAGTGAGTCGGTGACTTGGGTCCGGCGAGACCTCCTTCCTCCTCCCTTATCAACTCCGGAAACTCTTCCTTTTGCATCTCACCTAGATGGGTGCTGTCAATACCTAGAGGATTGGTGAGAGCAACTTTGATACTCCTATCCGATTTTTCCTCGCCTGTCACGTGTCCTCTGGCATTCTCTCGGAACAAATGATCCAGCCCCAGGTCACCCAGCCTGCTCTCCTCGGCGTGACCAGATCCGCTCACATTATCTTCCCTGACGCCCTGTCTCGACGTCACCGCGCATACCGGAAATGCCACTCTCGCAATTTCTGTCGCGTCACTGCTAGCGTCCGTCGTGCTGCTCTGTCAAAAGGGCTCTGTACACTCTTCACCCTTAATCAAATTCGGGAGAACACATCCCCCACAGGAGTCGTTCCCTAGTATCACCTGAGCTTCCATCCTGGGCAGTGAAGCACAGACCCCTACCACGAGAATCTGACAATCATAGTCTGAATAAAGAGTCACTTTATGAAGGGGTATCCTCACTTCTCCCCCCAACGTTCTTATCAGGGCTTCCCCTGTACTGGAACTTCTGTAGTCCTCAAGGAAGAGGCATTCACTAACAAGGGTGAAGTCGGATCCCGTATCCCTCAGCATCCTTAATGGCACAGGATCAGCTCCTCTTATCTTCACCATCCCCTCACACACAAAGGGGTGAATCCTCTTCTACCTCATCACCGGCATATCATCTAAGTTATCGTTGTCTCCTTCACTTCCTAGTCTTGCGAAAAGCCACGTTCCCCCCATGCCTGGGGCTACCACACTCCCGTGCAAAATGCCCTGGCCCCCCACAGTTGTAACACCGGCCGCCTCTCCTGGGTGACCCTCTACCAGTCACCCTGGTAGCAACAACAGTAGAGGTTCCCTGGGTCCTCCTTGGACTTCCTGTCGTCGGTTCCCGGGCAGCACCTCCAGCTCCCGAGCTCGGTCCACTGCTCACAGTTTGGGGCTTCTCCCCGCGTCTCTCGAGCTCTTGAACCAATTTATGTATGCCGATCTAGGCATACTATTCTTGGGAGAGTCCCTGCCCCTCCTCACTCCTCCTGAACTCTTGAAGTTCTCTCCAAACCTTGGATAAGGCGAGTGTCTGGGCAGTCCCCCCCATCTGGGGTGCAGTGCCTCCTCCAGCATGTCAGCTCGGTCTGCTGCAGCTTTAAGGTCTTTTATTCCTGCCTCTTTTACTCTGACCTTGAGTTCTGGATGGAGCATCGACATGAACTTTTCCATAACAATCATCTGTTTCAGCTCCTCTGTCGTCTCTACCTCTTCAGCCTTCAGCCATCGTAGAAACCTGCGCTCCATGTCCCGAGCAGTCTCAGCATATGATCTTCCTGATGCCCTTGTGCAATAACGGAAGCATTTCCTGTAGACCTCCGGGGTTAGTCTATACGAGATGAGCACCGCTTTCTTGATTGTGTCGTATATAGCGCACTCCTCAATGTCCAGCATGTTATAAGCCTCTTTGGCCTCACGAGTCAATCTACTCTGCACTAACGCAGCCCAATCCTCCTCCGGCCATTCCTTCAATGTTGCTTTCCTCTCAAAATGGCCGAAGAAAGCTTTGGTCTCCAGAGGATCAATGGTGGGTAGATTGCACTCTCGGGCCTTGAGATCATCCTGACGTGCAGGTATCGAAACTAGCCCACGTTCAACACGCCTCAACTAGACCTCCCTGTTCGACTCTTTCTCAGCTCGCCGCATTTGTAGCTGGGCTTCCTTGTCTTCTCGTTTCAGCCGTGCCTCTCTTTCTTCTCGTTTCAACTGCACCTCCCTTTCTTCTCGTTTCAGCTGTGCCTCTCTTTCTCGCTCTTCATGCTGCGCTTCTCTTTCTTCTCATCTCAGCTGTGCCTCTCTTTCTTATCGTTTCAGCTGTGCCTCTCTTTCTTCTCGTTACAGCTGTGCCTCTCTTTCTTCTCGTTGCAGCTGTGCTTCTCTCTCCTCTCGGCACAGTTGGGCCTCTAATTGCATTCGCATTATCTCCAGCTACACGCTCTTCCTGCTACTAATGGATCCTCCGCTGCTTCCACGTTCATTGCAAGTTCTGGCCACACTAGTAGGGGTTTGGGACGGCTCTACTTGGGACGGCTCACCTTGAGACGGTCCTTCTTGGGACGGCTCCTCTCCCGTCGTTTCCTCTCGAGCTGTGAGCTGTGCTATGATCTCTATCCTACGCTCCGTACCTTAGCTGTCCTCAATCTGATCCCAAAGTGGTTTGCAACTTGTGGGAGCTTAGCTTTGGTACACTCCTTGAAAATTTTCTCATCCATCCCTTGTCTCAATAAATCTCTTTACTTTATCCTCCTCCATCTCGATGTTATCGAGCATACACAACAGCACAGACAAGTTAGTAGGTACTAATTTCACCGTTTCTTCTTCTTCTTCTTGATAGTAGGTGCAGTTTGCATGAAGGGTTTGTCCTCCCGATGACTGCACCAGTACTGATGTTGGTGGACGCGTTTATGTTGAGGATGAGCGGAGCTACCAAGGTGTTTGTTACGTTGTGCTGTGGATATAGGAACGGTGATTAAAACAGAGGCGTGTGTTGTAGGGAGACTTGTCGCACCGTAGGGCGGTGTGTTGTGTTTATGGTGTCAGCTGATCTATGGTGCTGTGACGAGGCAGTTGTTTTCTGTGTTTAGCTGTTGGTGGCGCCAGGTATAAATGCGGCACGGGTCAGATGTGTCCCAATTTGTTGGTCGACTGCAGATATTTAGCCAGTGCTTTGACTATTTGGTATTTTTCTTGTAACGAGTGGTCTCCACCTCCTAATATGTGCTCGATGGTGAAGGGTATTTTAAGTGCGATAAAGACTTGTTTGAAATTTACTCTGGCGCTATGATGTCGGAAGCAGTGCATGAGATAGTGTTCGACTGTTTCAGGCAGCTGACAGTGAGTACAGAGTTCATTGATGTCTGTTCTGTACTTAGAGCTGTGTGCTGCTAGTTTGGTATGTCCCAGCCTTAATCTGGTCATCGTTATATCAATTTCTCTGCTTTTATATCGGACATGTTTCCAAGTTCCCCATTTCTTTTTAATGGACCCATAGTGCAAAGGTGAGCATTTCAGTCCCTTAGCTGGTTGGGTAACACTATCACTGAATTCACTGGCAACACTGTATTAGTACCCTGGCAACACTGTACCTCGACAAATGTATTCTGGCAAGGTCGCCAGTTTTTGTCACGGGAGGTGGGCTGTGACTCCGCTATCAATCAGCTGCACGGGCTCAGAAGGCAAAGTATTCAACCCCCTCGACTCTCGGGACACACCAGAGTCGCTTGGTCCCACAGGAGAGGACCAGTAATGCCCACCACCGCAGGTCTTTGCTCCCATCACTGGGGGTGCCATTGATTCACCCTTGGAGCCCTTCAGTCAACCACAGGGAAACTGCTGTTAGCAATTCCGGCCTAGATCCGTGGAGAATTGAAGGAAAACCCATGCTTACCTTTTAACAATAAATTCCCCTGAGTCTTGACTGCCAGACAAAAGTTGCAGGAATTCCTTTCCCGCCTGCCTTCTCTATCTTCTTTTACTCTATACTGCTTGTTGCTAAAGTGTTGCTGCTCCTACAGAGTTGATACTAGTCTGTCAGCCCAAGGTACGCTTCCATAAAAGTCTGGGTGGCTTTACCTCTCTCCAGCCACTACATTGCTTGATGCCAAAGTGTTGCCACCATTCCAGCTCTGATACTGGTCGGATGGCCTTGGGTACACTTTTATATAAGTCTGTGTTGCTTCACCACATTCCAGCTAATAAGAAGTAATGTAGAAAACATGATGTTTGCTAGGTGGAACTATGATAACCCTTGTGTATGCTCATAGAGATTATTATGGAGGCACACTTAAACACAATCATAAAGTATGTGAACTTACTGACATAAGCTACATGATCACATATACAGTTAAAATCAATACAGGAATGGAAAATGAGAATAAACAACACGGAGATCATCAGCAACTCTTCTTTCACGACCTCCAACAACTCCTTCAACTGAGCAAATTAAAAAAAGGAGCCACACACTTTCTCACAGAGGGGCCTCTTCGTTGACGTCGGCTACCACCTCTTCAACTGCCCCGTCGTCCATACACACTGTCCTCTTCTACAGTCCTGGACACAAGCTGCCCTGAAGCCTATCCTACTACTAATGTATCAATGTTATACTGTAACATACATAGGTAAATATCGTGGCCTATCTCGCCTACTCAAACAAGGGGTAAAGGGAGGGAAATTGATCTACCTTTACATTCTTGGCTCACAACGCCTGTTCCTCGATGGTGTGAGGTTCCCACGCTTCCTGAATCGGTCCTTGACGATCCAGGAATGTTCCACATGTCCTCAGGTGTCGTGAAGCCTTCGCATAGTCGCTGAACCACTCCCAGACTTCCAGATATTCCAATCCTGGTTCACCAGTGGGAACTGAGCTAATCACTGTATGCACACACTCGTCTCTTCCACAAGGCATTGCTCCTTGCCCCAGGAATGGTGTCGTCCCTCCAAAATCCACAGTGAACATGATCCGTCACAGCTAGGCCTGCCCGCCACACCTTCCAGACCCTCAAGCATCAAGCGGCGCACCTCCAGCGTCGCCGACCGATTCTACAAGTTTTGGCACTTCTCTGCTCAGTGAACTTGGTTTCTTCTTGCTTCCCGGAAGCACAGGGTCTCCAATAACAATGGTGGGCTGTGTGGAGGCGGTGGCCTAGGGGTTATGGCCGACCAACCACGTGGTAATCAACATACACAGAAATGGAAAGAAAACAGGGAAAACAGTTGCTCACCTTGAGCTGGAGTTTTCTATGGGAGGGCTGAAGCAATACGATGGCTTTTCAGGGACGAGGATGTTGCGAGGTTTAATGATAGCTGGCCAATACCAGGTGCTGGATGACCAATGTCCAGGAGGCTTCATTAACAGGTGTGTCTTCGGTGCGGTTCTTCTCTGCCATCAGGTGTGCTCGGGGGAGATACGTACAGTCACTGCGCAGGGCTGCCGTCCACCAATCAGGAGCACCTAGCATAAGAGATATTCCTTCTGGCGGGCACTTTGAATGTGGTTCCCTCCACACTCCCCCTGTCCCTATAAAACAAGGGGGTGTATTATAAACTCAATTTAAACTTACTATGTCTTTTTGGAAAGGACCCTCCACCGGCTTCATATTGAGGGGTGGAACGATATAAATAGTAATAGAAAAGAATGTCTCTGGTTTGACTAAAAGAAAATATCTAACAATTTAAATACAGTAAGTACTTCTTTGTGAAATTTTTCATGATTATTGTATTGACATGGTGTTGGTTGATCTAATTCTTGTGATTGAACGAAGTAATACTATTTTTGTGCACTGAACTGATCATGATTTATTTACACTACACACTACACTGCAGCCTTTTTTTTCTTTCTTTCTTTCAAGATTCACTCCTAGGGATTCACCCTAGTAATGGTCCTCACACCTAAGCACTGCTCCTTGGTTATGGTTCCTTCCTTGACAGAACAACACTTTCCGCACATCTCATCTCCAGGATCCCAAGGAAAAGCAGCTAGATCTATACCTTCCAGAAACTGATCTACTGCTAGTTTTTCTTTTATTTTATTTTGAGGACGCCTTTTCGAATTGTGTTGCAAAAAGCCCCGCTTCTTGTAAGGAATTGGCGCCATCCTGTGATTCCTCCTGCTATAATTACATTTCCCATTGAGCAGCTCCTGTAATCTAACTTCTCCCTTAAAATGAGATGAGAAGACACCCTCATGTCTTTGTTCTACATTCTTAATTAATCTTCCTGAAGGTTAGATGTTCAACAGAGTCACTTCCTGATCCTGGCTTGTTTGTGCAGTAAAGGCAAGGTTCTGAAGTGCCACCTAGTGCAGCCAAACTCTGCTGATCATCCTTGTCTTTATCTGCTGCTTCTGCCCCTGAGTCCGAAACAATACTAATGTCTGAACGAGTACTTGTTTCTAACCCCCTCCCCTGAAAGTTGGATATTTGTCTGGGCACTCTCCTGCCCTTGATCAGGTTGTTCTACTTGTGTGTGGTTCTGAAGTATGCTCACTTCCTGATCCTGCATTCTAGCATTGAGGGAACTTCAGGTGGTGAGCTTTCAGGCTGCATTGACGAAACCTGCTGACCCTCTGCAGGTTTATTCAAAGATGAAAAGTGAATATCATTGACTTTAACATTAGATTATTTACAACATTCCGCGGACGTACCCTAGTAGACGTTGTGGGCCTGGTGGTGGCTGGGTCGGATTTAGGCTTGTTGAGCCGACCCGTCTATGTTAAAGACGAATTCTCCTCGTTGAATGAAACATGAAACATATTGTCGGCATGTTCCCTCTGTTTGCGGCCTTCATCCCAGCCGTCCTGGGATCTTTGGCAATTGCGAGCAAAATGACCCTCGTCCCCACATAGATAACAATTTTTACTCCGCCTAGATGATGGGGTGCGTTGGCCACGAGGCGATATGAGAGCGTTTGTGAGACGCCTCAAACCCTCACATACCTCATCCAATTTGTCACGAACCCCTGAGATCCCTGAGACAACTTTGTCTAGTTTTGTGTTCATGCCTGTCAATTTATCTAGCGTTGTATCTATTCCCGCAAGAGAGGGAGAACCTGATTCAGCATTTGTTTGCCAGAGACCCCCATTACCATGACTTGATAGGCTAGCAGCCGGTGATGAATCTGGGGATTTTGTGGGTGTCCGTGAGTGGAGGCAGGAAGCCAAACTACTCCGGGCTGGCTGTTTGTATCGGGAAGGTCTACCCACACCATCTATCCACACTACTGGCTCTTGGGACCTCTGCTGCTAGGAACCATATGAGGACGAACCTGCTGACCCATGAATAGCAACAGAATTATGCTGAAATATCTGAGCCCTATCAATGGCTTTTATCCATGGAAGAAATATTACGTTGGAAATATTTCTGCTAAACGCTTTTCCAGGAACCCTGGCCAAATTGCATGATTGCCATCTGCTCTTCCTCTCCCCTTTCCAGATATTTGTAAGCTCGATGAGCTAAATGCGGGACTCTGTCAGCCCATTCTAGGATTTCCTCACCATTTTCTTACAGGCCTGAGAAAATTTCATTATGTGCCACGTCTAAAACCTCCCTATCCACAATCGCTTTACAAGCTTGCATCATGCGAGTGTAATCAATGATGGTTCCCGGTCTAGTATCCGGTTGTACAAATCACTAGCTTTGCCCTTAAGACACCACCCAAGTTTGTAGGGAAGTTGTGCCACTCCAATCTTTTTCTGCTGCATACGATGTGAAACGGCGATAGAACGGAGTCCAGTCAGATTTACCATCATAATCGAGTTCTCGAGGTGGTGGATGAACGAATTACTCCTTCGGCCATGACTGGTCCCCGTCGAGGAGACGTAGAGTCATCCGAATCAGAACCCTGAGAACTAGCTGAAAACCTTCGACCGGACGACGCGTAGAATGAGAGAACCCTTAGTTGAAATATGTCCCTGTCTCTGAAACCAGAACTATGCAAATCATGGGTAATACGAGGAGGAGACCTTTGTCTGGTGTGACTGCGTGCAGCTGCACCTCCAGAGGCAGCGGAGGTATTCCATCGGTTGATGGAGAGTTTGAATGTCTCCTGCATTTGGTTCTGCTATGTGTTTGGAGCCTGAGCACTGAGGTAGTGGGTCTGTGTCAAAAGATATGGCATTCACAAAGGATTGTATCTTAAGGTGAGAAATATGGTGGATGTTTGTCTGCCGTGACAGTCGTGTGTGTCTAAACTTGACAATTCTGTTGGCCAGTGTGTAAACACTCCAGGTAATGTTATTAGATCAGTTACAGATGCCAAGTTAATGCGTATGCGGGGCATCTTGCAGTAATGAAAAGCCGCACTCCGAACTAGTCTTTTGCAAAATGTACATTCACAGCCAAAGTAAACCACCANGTGTGTGTGTGTGTGTGTGTGTGTATATAATATTCCAGTTAAATATTTAATATAACTAACAATTAAAATACTTTCCCAGTGGTGTACAAATGAGGCTGCTATCTACTGTTATCATTTGTTCGAGGAATAGTTTAAGTGTGTCAAATGTGGAGAAGCTGATGCCAACAGCAATTGGTCCTTCAATCCAGTTCATAAACACCTTTATAGAGCCCATGATAAAGTCCTTCTTCCCTGTATACTTTAGTGTGTGTTCCCATTATAGTCTTGTATGAATTTCCATTACCAGTAACATTTGCAGTCTGCATACGTCTCCGAACAATATCCAACGGGTAAGATGAGGATTGGCCCACTAATCTGGCCACAGCACCAAACATCATTCTTTCTAATGGTTTGGTTTGTCTCTATTGGAATAAGCTTTATGATGTTCCTTGAGAGTTCCATAAATGCAAAACTTGTACCAGCATATGGTATAACTCCAAGTAAGGTCGGAGTTAAACCTCTATATAGAGTAAATGGTCCTTCATTCTTCCATATCTTAACAAATACCTGTTTTAATGAGTAATAAGTATCCTTGTGCGTGACAGCCATGCGTGCTCTTGCCATGTCTAATGGGTAAGTTAGGAACTGTGATGTTACACCTGCTAGTGAACCCACCAAAAATCTCAGTGATGGAGTTTCTCTGTTTGGTTCATCAACTCGAAGAACTCTCCTAAATTGTTCATGAGCTGTAACTGAATTGCAGCATAGGGAACAATACGAGCCATGGTTGCCGAGTTACCACGCCATAAACTTATCAGCCTTCTTTCTTGTAACAAATTAACACAAAAACTCAGAGCATGACGGGCTGAAAACCTTTGATTGGTGGCCTGGAAATTAATTTTGGTTCTGTCAAGAGGTGCAATACTAGTCTTGGCCACAGCTCCAGCCATTGCACCAGCCAACAGGTATATAATTACCCGATGTGCATGTGAGGTAGTCTTATGGTTTTGCTAGATTTGCAGTCGTTTCCTCGGTGCCTATTGCCATCAACCCGCTGGGATGCCTCTTGCATGTGATAACAACAAAAATGAATATATAAAGCACTTTGTTAACTATAACATTTCCAGATTTCAGAGCAGTCGTAAATTGTTCAGAGAAAAAATAATAAGAGGGAGTCTAAAGTGATATTATCAAATGCCTAAGATATACCGGCGAGTGGTGTGATACATGTCACTCAGACCCAAGAGACAAACTAGTGTGGAGTGGATGATGAGCGGCCGACCGCCTCCGACCGTCCACCGCCATCACTAGCGTGCCTCTTGCACTCACTCCCCCATGCACTCGAGCTATGTCAATAGGCCGTTCTCCCTCTTCGCCCTTACTTCATTACTCACAGAAATCACAATAGTGTGATGCATCAAATGAACAAATTGTTCATTTGATGCATCACGCTATTGTGCTTTGTGTGTGTGTGTGAACTCTTAAAACTGTGCACACTGAGAAATAGTCTCCACTAGTTCGTGGACGAGTGGTACACCTTTGTTTAAAACTATATCTACACTCATTACGGTAGAAATGAATGAAAGTCTGATCTGTCTGTATAAACGGTGGAGATCCAGAAATAGTTGGTGTGATTTACATATATCATAAAATAAAAATAAAAAAAACTCGAGAGGCCTTATCACATACCAGTTTCTTAAAGAAATTGATAGGGAATGCAAAGACTGTTTAACACAAACGGTAGAGAACGATGTAACGATGCAGAACTTGAGTACTTCAAGTCAAATGAAGCTTACTGTAGTTAAGAAACGTTGAACGAATGTAAACTTGATTATTTTCAACTGATTGACTAATAATTTTAGTTAAGGAACGATGAAAGGATGCTACCAGGTGACTGGTAAAAGTTAGCAACATTATGAAACAGAAAAGTGTTTGAAGTGTTTAACTGCATGAAGGAACCTTATTTGCTGGAAGAAAAAAAATAGTAATAGTTAAAAGCCTGTGAAATAATACGTTATATGTTTTGACTATCTAATAATGTATTGCTACATTTGTCTTTCATGTTTGCCTTGCTAACAGTGCAATTCCTGGAATTTGTATGTGGTGATCTCTCGCCCTCTTACTGCTCATAGATATTGGCTGATGTAAAGTATTTTTATGGAACATGACTCCTCTTATTTAAACCTTTTTAAACTAGGTACAATATCCATGTTATGGTTCACCTTCTCTCTCAATATAGATGAAGTAATTTTTTAAAACTAAAAAGACCTCCTATGGTATAAACTGAGAATGAAATGAATATTATGTTTCGACTAGTCGGCTATTGCTACATTGTCTTTTTATGTTTTACATTGAATAAAAAATCACATTAACAATGTTTTACCTTGCTATATTTTGGCTTTTATACCAAGTAAAAAATGAGAGATGAGGTGAACATGTCCCCTCATAAGATGAATTTAACCTACATAAAGTGTAAAGCTGCTGCAATTAGGTTTACGTTGAATAAGAAACCAACAATGTTTTACCTTGGATTGAGAGTTTAGGAGTTGGCTGTCTGATTGGCGACGATTTTTTCAACTTTCGCGGAATAAACAGATTGATGTGAGCCATCCTTAATCTGGACAATGTTACATGGATTTCTCTGCATATATAACTGTTAGGTTTTCCAAGTTTCCCGAGGAAAAATACACTCAGATGGAGCTATGGTGAGGCTATGACTTAAATTTACAGGTAATGGATAAGATGGCAGGTGAATGAGGGTTGTGGGTGGGAAGTGGGGTATGAGAGATGACTGTCCCCTAAACGAGCCAGTGGGACTGGTCCCTTGATGCGGTCATACTGATGGGGTTACCACCTGGAGGAGGCCTGCTGCAGGATTAGTGTACCTCAATGCAGTTAGCGTGTGCTGTTGTGAGTATAGTCTACCTGAAAGTCCTCCGTGGAGCTGCCTACCGAAAGTAAACCATGAAGCAGCCTACCCCAAAGTGTCCCATGGAGTAGCCTACCCGATAACCTCGTAGCAATTTTATTTAAAACAGTATTCCAACTTTTACATCATTCAAAATCAATACTAAAAAGTACCTAATTTCATCTTCATAGTTTTTCACCTTTTTCCTTAAAATTGCACTGTATCTATTGCTACCAATCTCCCAACCTTTATGTTCCCTTTGAACATCTTTACCATTGTGATCATTGCTGTCTTCTTATATGTGCTGCTATCTGCTGTATGGTGTTTTTATTATTCTTGTTTATCTGTATCTATTGCTACCCATCTCTCAATCTTTATGTACCCAATCTGAACATCTATATTCCTTCTCCAGTACTGAGGTTAAGGATACCTTTCAGGTAACTATCCCAGTCTCTGTACCTAAAGCTACTAATTCCACTGATGTCAATGAGATAATCCTTTCCCTTAAACCAAGTCTAGTGCCCTTGAGGAGATTCCGACATTATTTACAAAAAAGCCTCCAGATCCTTAGCCCCTGCAATTACATTGCTCTTCAACAAGTCACTTGAACTCCAAACCTTCCCAGATATTCTAAAAAAAGCGAGAGTAACCCCTGTCCACAAATGTGGTGATCTCACTGATGTTAACAACTACAGACCTATTTCAATCCTGCCTAACTTATCAAAAATTTTTGAAAAACTAATCTACAAGCAGCTTTACTCTTATCTAGCCAAGCACAATATACTTAGCTCTTGCCAATATGGCTTCAGACCTAAAAAAAAGCACTAACGATGCACTTATTAGTATGATTAACTTAATTCATGCAGCTCTTGATAAAAATGAGTTCCCTGTTGGGTTATTTGTGGACCTGCGTAAGGCTTTTGACACTGTGAACCACCAAACCTTCTTCTTAAATTACATCATTATGGAGTCAGAGGACTCTCCCTGCAATACCTCAAATCTTACCTTACTGACAGACTCCAGTATGTTTCTGTGAACAATTCAATTTCTCCTACCCTACCCATCAACATTGGTGTTCCTCAGGGCAGTATACTTGGCCCTCTCCTCTTTCTCATCTACATTAATGACCTTCCAAATGCCTCCCAACACCTTAGACCAATTCTATTTGCTGACGACACAACCTTCATTTACTCCAGTCCTGACCCCCTTGCTCTAAATGCCACAGTAAATACCGAGCTTAATAAAGTCCATCTTTGGCTAACTGCCAACAAACTCACCCTTAACATTGACAAAACTTTCTATATTCTGTTTGGCAATAAATCCTCTAACCAAATAAATCTCAAGATTAACAATACCCAAATTTGTAACAAATTAGATGGCAAATTCCTTGGCGTTCTCATTGATCACAAGCTTAATTTCCAGGGACACATTCTAAATATATCAAAAAAGTTTCAAAAACTGTTGGCATTCTTTCTAAGATCAGATATTATGTACCCCGCCCTGCCCTGGTGACTCTCTATTACTCCCTCATCTATCCATATCTCAACTATGGTATTTGTGCTTGGGGTTCTACTACCCAAATCATTTACGTCCTCTAATTACTCAACACAAAGCTGCTATTAGGACAATATCCAACTCTGGCCCCAGACATCACTCGGTACCCCTACTCAAATCTCTCAATATGTTAGATATTAAGTCACTGCACATTCTCTCATGTGTATTATACATATATAAAACGCTGAACTGTAATGCCAATCCTGACCTCAAAAGCTTCATTGAAAGCTGTAACAGAACCCATGAGCACCACACCAGAAATAAATACAGTTTTGATATTCCAAGAGTACGACTTAACCAACTAGAAATGCTCTACAAATCAAGGGACCCAGAATGTGGAATGACCTTCCCAACCATGTTAAAGACTGTACCTCTCTCAACCAGTTTAAGATTAAAACTAAACACTACCTGATAAACTCCCTGTAACCTACCTTACCCCTCTATTGTCAACCCATGTCTTATTTTTTTTTATTCAACGCTGTTTGTCTACATATTGTATTTGTGCTGCTTTTCAGTCATGTCCCCCCCTTTTTTTTGTACCTTTAATTGTATCTATTCTCAAAACATTTATTCTTTTTGTCCAATTAGTATTAAGTTTTAGATATTAATGTTTTCTTGCCCGAAACGCATTGCGTAATAGTGGCTTTAGGCATTGTATGTACTAGCTCTATCTATAAATTGATCCACTTATGTAAAATCTCTCTATGTATGTACCTTTCCTGAATAAACATATTATTTTTTATTATTACGTACTCACTGCTAGGTGAACAGCGGCATAAGCTGAAAGGAAGTGTGCCCAACCCTTCCTGTCCTGGAATTTTCGATTGTGCCTCTAATGATTGTGCCTTCATCGTAGATACCTAGCGAGGTTACTGGGAGAGGCGCCCCCCCCAAAAAAAAAATACGTGCCACAACCAGGTTTTGAAAGTAATTAACCCGCCTACAGTGGTCTGGAGTTTATAATTGTCTAATTGAATATGACCGCATATTCTGTATTTACTATCTTCTGATTAGGGCTTCTATCCCTCTAACTGTTTTCTTAGCATCAGGGCTTAGCTGAAATAGGAGTTCTCCAAAACTCATTTTCGTAATTTCAAGGTGAAGAAAAGAAGTGAATTACTATAGAATGTATTACACTTATTTATACAATTAGCACAACGTTTCGAACCTCCATGGTTCATTCTCAAGTGAAGGAATTTCCAGGACTGGTTGATTTTATAATTGGTGTACATACGGTGGTTCACATACCTCTTGCAATGTCTTGTTACAT
Source organism: Procambarus virginalis (assembly GCA_020271785.1). Lineage (NCBI taxonomy): Eukaryota > Metazoa > Arthropoda > Malacostraca > Decapoda > Cambaridae > Procambarus > Procambarus virginalis. Next base: position 2,710,340 of record WNGS01109749.1, read on the forward strand.
TGGAGTAGCAAACCATGAATCGTTTCCTTAACAGACGAGATAATGATTTCTTAACCGATTACCCTAGCGACACTTGAGGTCCGTGTCTACACATCTTGCCACCAAGCATTAAGAGACCTCCTGGCTAAGGTATTCAAGATGATGAGCTAGTTTAAGATTTAATATTTCACAACTTTACCATCCAGGAAAGCAGGCCAATTTCTGGCACAAAACAAAAGGTCTTACAGATGGCAGTCTTCACATGGTCACAGGTAATGTCGGGCCAGATTGATGAAGATTAAGCCACAAAAAAGGTGGCACGGGCATGAATAGCCCGTAAGTGGTGGCCCTTTTGAGCTATTACCAGGATCATTAGCTGATACTGGAGATCTGTGGAGGTGCAACTGCACCCTGCGTGACGGGAGATGTCTCCCTCGTGAATGTCATGCCGCTTTATGGCGGCGTTATAGACGTTCTTCAGTACCCCGAGACAGGCCTTGTTGCCTCTTGCTGTGGTCGCCTGAGCCTGGGGACGAAAGAGGAATCATGAGGAATATTAAAATCTTACTGAAGCGACCTTACGAGTCAAATACTCGTACTCCGCCCAAGTAAAACAAACAAGCAACACTTAGTGGGCCAGCCAGAGGCTTAGGGCCCGCCCAGTGGGCCAGCCAGAGGCTTAAGGCCCGCCCAGTGGGCCAGCCAGAGGCTTAGGGCCCGCCCAGTGGGCCAGCCAGAGGCTTAGGGCCCGCCCAGTGGGCCAGCCAGAGGCTTAGGGCTAGCCAGTGGGCCAGCCAGAGGCTTAGGGCCCGCCCAGTGGGCCAGCCAGAGGCTTAGGGCCCGCCCAGTGGGCCAGCCAGAGGCTTAGGGCCCGCCCAGTGGGCCAGCCAGAGGCTTAGGGCCCGCCCAGTGGGCCAGCCAGAGGCTTAGGGCCCGCCCAGTGGGCCAGCCAGAGGCTTAGGGCCCGCCCAGTGGGCCAGCCAGAGGCTTAGGGCCCGCCCAGTGGGCCAGCCAGAGGCTTAGGGCCCGCCCAGTGGGCCAGCCAGAGGCTTAGTGCCCGCCCAGTGGGCCAGCCAGAGGCTTAGTGCTCGCCCAGTGGACCAGCCAGAGGCTTAGTGCCCGCCCAGTGGGCCAGCCAGAGGCTTAGTGCTCCCAGTGGACCAGCCAGAGGCTTAGGGCCCGCGCAGGAATATCCCTGAAAAAAAGGAATATAATAGTTCTGACAAGATTTCTTTAATCTTGTGACAAGTTATTCTTTACTTTAGCAGAACTCTTCACAGCCATTGAAGCCCTTATGAGAAACTTGCACTTTAAGAAAATCTACCGAACTATGCCGTGATATTTATAAAGTAAAACAAGACATACTTATCCTCCAGCGAGAACCAGTTGGTCTAGGACAAAGTATACCTTGAAAACTAGTACTAAGTGGTAGTTTTGTCCAGGTGAAGCGGATCCCACCTAACAAAATGTAGTTTTTTTTTAAATTCTTGCCCAGTTAGTAAATCTACAGTCCATCAGGATAACCATATTTAATAAATAAATAAATAAATATGTTTATTCCGGTAAGGTATATACATACAATTGAAGTTACATTAATGGATCGAATTATAGATAGAGCTTAGTACATACAATGCCTAAAGCCACTATTACGCAATGCGTTTCGGGCAGGAAGAACATTAATATCTAGAACTTAATACTAATTGAGCATAAAGAATAAAATGTGTTGAGAACAAATACAAATGAAGATAATGTACAATGCACATGTATTTCAATACTGTATAACCATGTTAAACTAGTGAGTAAACTCACTTTTGACGATATCACTATGAAGTCCCTATCCTTGGGGTGATACTTGCTAGAAACCTCTGACAAGACTGTAGCCGTAAGTTGGCTTGATCCCTGAAGTATTTGTAGTCACGTATCATTAGAAATTTTTAGTTCTTACCAACCCTCATTTCCATGTATCTAAAAACTCGTGAAAATTATCTTAATTTACTAATGAGGGGGGGGGGCAAAATAAGGGCCATGTTGAGGTTATCTTGAGATGATTTCGGGGCTTTAGTGTCCCCGCGGCCCGGTCCTCGGCCAGGCCTCCACCCCAGGAAGCAGCCCGTGACAGCTGACTAACACCCAGGTACCTATTTACTGCTAGGTAACAGGGGGCATCAGCGTTAAAGAAACTCTGCCCATTGTTTCTCTCCGGCGCCCGGGATCGAACCCGGGACCACAGGATCACAAGTCCAGCGTGCTGTCCGCTCGGCCGACCGGCTCCCTTAATATCTATTAACGGCCATGTTAATATCTAACTTACATCTTGGGTACTCAAAGCACATTACTGGTTCGCTCAATGTGATTTAGAGTTTAACCAACTAGAACATTTTGCTACGTTACCAGGCATTTCACAGGATGGAGTGTCTAGTTTCCTGTGGCCTTCAAGGCTGAGATAAGCCGGAGAGGACAGGAAACTCTCGTACCTGAAGTGCAGGAAAGGGTACCTGGTTGATACCTGCTTGATGGGGTTCTGGGAGTTGTTCTACTCCCCAAGCCCGGCCCGAGGCCAGGCTTGACTTGTGAGAGTTTGGTCCACCAGGCTGTTGCTTGGAGCGGCCCGCAGGCCCACATATACCTGCTTGATGGGGTTCTGGGAGTTGTTCTACTCCCCAAGCCCGGCCCGAGGCCAGGCTTGACTTGTGAGAGTTTGGTCCACCAGGCTGTTGCTTGGAGCGGCCCGCAGGCCCACATATACCTGGTTGATGGGGTTCTGGGAGTTCTTCTACTCCCCAAGCCCGGCCCGAGGCCAGGCTTGACTTGTGAGAGTTTGGTCCATAGGCTGTTGCTTGGAGCGGCCCGCAGGCCCACATACCCACCACAGCCCGGTTGGTCCGGCACTCCTTGGAGGAATAAATCTAGTTTCCTCTTGAAGATGTCCACGGTTGTTCCAGCAATATTTCTTATGCTTGCTGGGAGGACGTTGAACAACCGCGGACCTCTGATGTTTATACAGTGTTCTCTGATTGTGCCTATGGCACCTCTGCTCTTCACTGGTTCTATTCTGCATTTTCTTCCATATCGTTCACTCCAGTACGTCGTTATTTTACTGTGCAGATTTGGTACTTGGCCCTCCAGTATCTTCCAAGTGTATATTATTTGATATCTCTCTCGTCTTCTTTCTAGTGAGTACATTTGGAGAGCTTTGAGACGATCCCAATAATTTAGGTGCTTTACCTCGTCTATGCGTGCCGTATATGTTCTCTGTATTCCCTCTATTTCAGCAATCTCTCCTGCTCTGAAGGGGAAGTGAGTACTGAGCAGTACTCAAGACGGGACAACACAAGTGACTTGAAGAGTACAACCATTGTGATGGGATCCCTGGATTTGAAAGTTCTCGTAATCCATCCTATCATTTTTCTGGCTGTCGCAATATTTGCTTGGTTATGCTCCTAAACGTTAGGTCGTCAGACATTATTATTCCCAAATCCTTTACATGCTGTTTTCCTACTATGGGTACATTTGATTGTGTTTTGTACTCTGTATTATGTTTAAGGTCCTCATTTTTACCGTACCTGAGTACCTGGAATTTATCACTGTTAAACATCATGTTATTTTCTGATGCCCAGTCGAAAACTTTATTAATATCAGCTTGAAGTTTTTCAATGTCTTCAGCCGAGGTAATTTTCATACTGATTTTTGTGTCATCTGCAAAGGATGATACGAAGCTGTGACTTGTATTTTTGTCTATATCTGATATGAGAATAAGGAAAAGCAGCGGTGCAAGGACTGTACCCTGAGGTACAGAGCTTTTAACTGCACTTGGACTAGATTTTATATGGTTGACCGTTACTCGCTGAGTCCTGTTTGACAGAAAACTGAGTATCCAGCGTCCTACTTTACCGGTTATTCCCATTGACTTCATTTTGTGTGCTATCACGCCATGGTCACATTTATCGAAAGCCTTTGCGAAGTCCGTGTATATCACATCAGCATTCTGTTTTTCTTCTAATGCCTCAGTGACTTTGTCGTAGTGCTCAAGTAGCTGTGAGAGGCACGATCTTCCCGCTCGAAATCCATGTTGGCCTGGGTTGTGAAGGTCATTGGTCTCCATGAAATTGGTGACCTGACTCCTAATCACTCTCTCAAATACTTTTATTATGTGCGATGTTAGTGCAACTGGTCTATAATTCTTTGCCAATGCTTTGCTCCCTCCCTTGTGTAGAGGGGCTATGTCTGCTACTTTAAGTGCATCTGGTATCTCCCCCGTGTCCAAGCTCTTCCTCCACACTATACTGAGTGCCTGTGCTACCGGCACTTTGCATTTCTTTATAAATATTGAATTCCATGAGTCAGGACCTGGGGCCGAGTGCATGGGCATGTTTTCAATTTCTCTTTCAAAATTTAGTGCGCTCGTGTTGATATCAGTTATATTTACAGGGGTTTGAATATCCCGCATAAAGAAATTATCTGGATCTTCCACTTTCATGTTGTTTATTGGAGTGCTAAACATGTCCTCATACTGCTTTTTTAGGATTTCACTAATTTCTTTGTCATCCTCCGTGTATGAACCTTCACTTGTACGAATAGGTCCAATACTGGCAGTGGTTTTTGCTTTTGATTTCGCATATGAGAAGAAATATTTTGGATTTTTCTTTATTTCCTGAATTGCTTTCTGTTCTAACTGCCTTTCTTCAGTTTCATATGAGTGTTTCAATTTCCGCTCGATTTCTTCAATCTCCCTATTTAAATTATTCCTTCTTTGACGGGAAATTCGTGTCTGCATAAGCAGTTCTGTTATTTTTTTCCTGCGTTTATAGTGTCGTCTGCGTTCTCTTTCTACGTTAGATCTCTTTCTGGCTTTCCTCAAAGGAACATGTTTCAGACAGACTTGATACGCTTCCGAAGTCAGTTTTTCTATTCCTTCTGTAGGACTTGTATTACTTAAAACAGTTTCCCATGGAATGTTTGTAAGTTCCCTGTTTATTATCTCCCAGTCTATCCTTTTATTATTAAAATTGAATTTACTGAATAGCCCCTCTCGCTTTATCAACGTTTAGGTCTATTCTGAGTATTGATGGTCGTTTGCACTTCAATGAGCTTGTGATCTGAATATGTGGTATCTGATATCATAATGTCTCTGATAATGTCTTCGTTGTTCGTAAAGACCAAATCTAAAATATTTTCATTTCTCGTTGGCTCCGATATCTGCTGACTGAGTGAAATTTGTCACAGCATACATTACCTCTGATCACTGCCCTCATTTTTCTATCAGTCAGAAAATTTTTCATCCATGTTAGAAGCTTACCTGTCACCCCTCCAATATTTTCCAGTTTCCAGAACACCTCTTATGTGGAACTCTGTCAAAAGCCTTTTTAGGTCCAGATAGATGCAGTCAACCCAACCATCTCTTTCCTGTAATATCTCTGTTGCTCGATCATAGAAACTAAGTAAATTCGATACACAGGATCTTCCAGATCGAAAACCATACTGTCTGTCTGATATTATATCATTTCCCTCCAGGTGTTCTACCCATTTAGTTTTAATTATTTTTTCCAATATTTTGACTATTACACTTGTCAATGATACAGGTCTATAATTAAGGGGGTCTTCCCTGCTTCCACTTTTGTAGATTGGAACTATGTTAGCCTTTTTCCACACATCAGGTACAACTCCTGTAAACAGGGATGCCTGAAAAATCAGTTGAAGAGGAATGCTGAGCTCAGGTGCACATTCTCTCAGAACCCATGGTGAAACTCCATCTGGACCAACTGCTTTGTTCTTATTTAGCTCCTTGAGCATTTTTTCCACTTCATCTCTAGACACCTCTATGTGCTCTATGTTGTTCTCTGGAATTCTTATTGTATCTGGTTCCCTGAAGATTTCATTTTGTACAAACACACTTTGGACCTTTTCGTTTAATGTTTCACACATTTCCTTTTCATTTTCCGTGAATCTATTTCCCATTTTCAACCTCTGAATATTATCCTTTATCTGCAATTTGTTGTTTATGAATTTATAGAATAGACCTGGTTCTGTTTTACATTTGTCTGCAATCCCTTTTTCAAAATTTCTTTCTGCCTCTCTCCTCACTGCCGTGTAGTTGTTTCTCGCATCTTTGCGAGTGGTTGAGTAACTGTGACAGACAGGATCTTCCCGCTCTAAATCCATGTTGTCCTGGGTTGTGCAATTCATTGTTTTCCATAAAACTAGAAATTTGATTCCTAATCACTCTTTCAAACACTTTTATTATGTGTGATGTTAGTGCAACTGGCCTATAATTTTTTGCCAAGGCTTTACTCCCCCCCCCCCCTTGAGCAACGGAGCTATATCTGCAGATTTAAGTGCTGCTGGTATCTCCCCTGTATCCAGGCTCTTTCTCCATATTACGCTGAGTGCTCTCGCTACTGGTACTTTACATTTCTTTATGAATATTGAATTCCATGAGTCAGGCCCAGGAGCTGAGTGCATAGGCATATTGTCAATTTCTCTTTCAAAGTCTTCCGAGTTTGTGGTAATATCCGTTATATTATCTGCAGCTTGAATGTCATTCATAAAGAAGCTGTCTGGGTCATCAACTTTCATGTTGTTTATTGGTGTGCTAAACATAGCCTCATACTGGCTTCTTAGAATTTCACTAATCTCTTTGTTGTCCTCTGTGTACGTATCTTCATTTGTAATTAACGGTCCAATACTGGTCGAGGTTTTGGATTTTGATTTTGCGTATGTGAAAAATATTTAGGATTTTCCTTATCTCTTGTATAGCTCTCTGTTCCAATTCCATTTCCTCAGACTCATATGATCGCTTCAACGTTTGTTCTATTTCTTCGATCTCCCTGCTTAGGCTTATTTTCCTTGCTTGTGATAGTTGTGTCTGCCGAAGCATTTCCGTTATTTTTTTCCTTCTCCTGTACAGTCGTCTGCGTTCTCTTTCTAGAGTGGTCCTCTTTCTGCCCCTCCTCATAGGCACGTGCTTCAAGCAGACCTTGTAAGCTTCAGCTGTCAGTTGAGCTATTCCCTGTGTGGGAGTTTTGTCGCTTAAGACCGTCTCCCATTGAATGGTTGCAAGGTCTACATTTATTTTTTCCCAGTCGATCCTCTTATTGTTGAAATTGAATTGATTGAATATTCCTTCTCGCTTGTTGGGTCTCTTAGACCTAGTACCATTATTTATGCTAGTTCGTACTTCAATGAGCTTATGGTCTGAGTATGAAGTATCTGAGATTGTGATGTCTCTGATTACTTCAGCATTGTTTGTGAATATCAAGTTTAGTGTGTTTTCATTCTTAGTTGGTTCTGTAATCTGTTGATTGAGCGAGAATTTGTCACAGAATCTCAAAAGTTCTCTGACCTGTGGTTGGTTATTTCCCAAAAAGCCCACACCACAAGGCATAGAACTGAAACAAAAACCGAAGCCAGAGGCACTCGACCGGCCAGTAATTCCATCAGCCAAGAACTGCCAGTTGGATCGCCGGGGCGGCGGGTCTGGGGCTTCCCCTCCCCCTCCTGAGGAGGGGGAGTTGTGGCGACGTGATGACGTCTTGCTAGTTTGATAATTTTGTTTGGGGAGTTCTGTCCACTCGTTTAGCTTTCGGTAGCAATATTTTCACCAGAATAGCGGTTTGTTTTGGGGCGCCTACCTTTCTGGTTGCCTATCCTGGTCGATGGCAGACATAGAATGCTCCCAACTACAAAGGGGTTTTTATAGGCCATTGCTCCTTGTGCCTCTTTGAGGGGGCCGGTTCTGGCTCGTGGTCCCCGGTAGGCAAGAACTCCTAGCACTTTGATGCCAGAAAGTAATACATATCCATTCAGCCTGGATAGCTCCGGGGAGCCTCCGGGACTCGCCCAGAAAAGGGCGTTTCATTACATTCAACACTGGCTTTATTGTTTTATTTATTTTAAAAGAATTCCTTACTAGTCAGTATACTACTGTCCAAGGGCTAAGAACGTATGAATTCATGGCTATTGACAACATCCACAATAGGTTATCCTGATACACAATAGTGTATCCAAACAGGAGGATGGGTTGCATATACTGTATCTCTCTCTTGCTTCTGGGTTGAATGCTTTAAGGCCATTACCCTACTTCGCCTTGTCCCGTATTTTCTGGGAAGTTGATAGATGCACACTCCTCTATTTGGACTCCTCTCTTGTGCTGTCTAAACTTGATTATGGCTGTCCTGCCTACTCTATGCATCTCATTTAACCCTTCATTGTCTCGATACTCTGCACCATAATAGGTTGTGCCCCAGCTCTGGTACTTTTCATTCATCTTCTACCCCTCCTACTGTTATGAAATGCCTTTTCGTTGAACGTTTTTCTTTGCACTCACACTCTATTGCCCTATTCACAGATGGTTCTAAGTCTGCTGATGTTTTGATATACTCTGTAGTCTTTTCTGACCAAGCTTGTTTGTGTCATCTTTCCCAGAGACTAGCATCTTCACTGCTGAACTTTATGCAATTTTCTATGCTCTTCATCAATTGCTTTTCAGATGTCAACATTTCTTTGTCATTGTGGCTGTCTCTCTCAGTGCTCTCGTGGCTCTGGAGTCATTTAACCCTTCTAACACATTGGATACACTGTGTTGATAAGAGCTTGGATATCAATGAAAGCTACATTAATTCTTTGTCCCGGCCTTATAAATACTTGGCAAAGTAATTTTGGGTAATTCTGCCAGCGAGAAAGGCAAGGTTTTGAATTTGTTGCATTTTACTTGCTGAGGACATGCTAAGCTGAATGATGAATTCTCTACTGTCTGGCCAGCACCAGTATGACTGGCAGTGATGATTTCAAGAGTGCTGCTACTCAGGTGCAGAATGTTGACTTGCTCTGACTGAGCAGGACCTCATTCATGGGACCAGCAGTATGTAGCTACATCTTGAGATGATGATTTCACAGATGGGTCTAAGTCTGCTCATGTTTTGATATACTCTGTAGTCTTTTCTGACCTTATTTTCTGACTTTCTTATAGGGAACAATCAATATCTTGCTTAGAAAGGAAGCTGTTTATTCACCAACCAGCACAGCACACTGAAAGCCTGAATTTTTTATTTTCAGAACAAGAGTCGACGTCGTATATGCTTCTGCATCATGCTCCTTCTTGATGTGCTGACTATTATTGGTATTATTATTGGCCTTCACTTCACCTCTCAAAAGTAGGGAGCTCATTTAAAGTAGGTGTGTAATGTGTGTGAGAATTTTGTTTACATTTCCTAATAAATAGTGGAATCTTAGTTTTGTTGAATATACTAGTAATATGCATTCCATTATTTTACAAGTTCTCAGTTGACACACATCTGTGAAGGCCACTATTGCTGATTGAATGTCCAAAGATTGTATATTTTACATAATCTCTAGTCACAATCCACAAAACTAGTGATTGGTATTCATGCTGAAAAGGATAACTTTATTTCAGTGAATAAAAATAATCACTCTGATGTAACAGTTGAATGGAATTGTTTGGCTTTATTTTTGGTGGTCTGAATGTAATTTGAGTTTCATTTATCATACAGTATTTAATTTGAAATCATATGAAGGTACACATTATATGGTGCTTTATCTTCAACGATGATGATTAAAGTCATGAGTATACAGTAATTATGAGTAATATATGTATTTTATACAATGATCCATGTATTATGTGATTGAAGTATTCATGTCAATATCATTAGTACTGGTTACTTAAGATCTTGTTTAAGAAATAGGTTGAGCTGTGTTTTGTTACGTCATTAGAGTTTTCTAATTCTTACAAAAATCTGTTAATACTTAATGATGAACTTGGGCTCGTGGTCATCATTGATATTCTATATTTATATGAAAAGATGTATGTAGTTGTTTACAGAAATTAGTGGTTAAATATTACCTTTGGGTCAGTAGGTTTCATAATTTTAATGTTTTGCATATTTGATTGTTATCAATATATAGATTTTATGAATTGCTGATAAGTATTAAAAGCAATTTCACATGATGTATATTTTAATACAATGATCACCCCTTTTTCACTGGTATTGGACTGTATCACGGTCAACTTAGTCAATACAGGTATACAGGTACACTTTAACGTTATTTCAAGTTAAGAGTGAATAGTGTCTGGTTTGTTTATAAATATGTTATAAAAATACTGTATTAAGATATTCAAATTTACCAAGGTATATTCACGTCACAAAGTGTATAATAGAAATTTAATATTTGTTCTGTTCTAACCAACAACGTACAATGATGATAAGCTGACTGATGACCCAGCTTTGCTGCTGTCCCAGATACCTTGAGGTCATGACATATAGGGGAAGTATGTTAATGTTAGAAATACCAGTGGTAAAAGTTTTGTCATTTTAGGTGATGTTTCCAGTACTTGATATTTAAAACTTTTAGTGATATTAGAAGATTAAGGTAAAAGGTTGTAAAGTAATTTTGGAAAGACATAGTTGGCACTTAAAATTTGTAGATATGTTTTAAGGAGTAGAAATAGGAAACTTGATGATGAATTAGTCTTAAGTTATGTTAAATTTGTGTACAATTTTTTTGATGTACTTCTAGATATATAGATTTTATATTTCCTTCCTTTTTAAATGCATATACTGTAATGGAACTTTTGAAATGATATGATCAGTATGTACAAAATATAAACAGGAATCAACAAATTTACAAAGAATAAATAAAGAAAAACCTGCAACTGTAAGATTTAGAGGACAAAGGTTCAGACTAACAAAACAATGCTGCCCCTCCCCCCCCCAAAAAAAAAAGTTAACTTTTACAAACAGAGTAGTCAATGATTGGAACAACCCATACTGTCAAGAGTTTCAGAGCATCATATGACAAAGAGTACTGGGAAGAAAAAGAGGCGATATGATCATTATGTACAAAACAGTAATGGGAATCGATAAAATTGATAGAGAAGAATTCCTGAAACGTGGAACTTCAGAACAAGAGGTCATAGATTTAAACTAACTAAACAAAGCTACTGAAGAAATATACAAAATCACTTTCCCAAACAGAGTGGTAGAGGGTTGGAACAAGTTAGGTGAGAAGGTGGTGGAGGCCAAAGCCATTAGTTATTTCAAAGCATTATATGACAAAAGAGTACTGGGAAGACGGGACACCACGAGCATAGCTCTCATCCTGTAAGTACCTGAGGTAATTCCACCTGGCAGACATGGATGGGAAGCATATACATAACCTGGTTCAGTATACTACTTGTCCAAAAGTATGCAGCACCCTTCTCTTGCTCCCCTCAGCACAACAAACAGTACATAGGAGAATATAGTTAATAATGTATCGATTACCTTTTATTACCTGGGTTACCCTTTCTTCACAGCTTGATGGCATCAAGGTAGTGAAAGAGCCAAGTTTCTTAGGCATTTAGTCGAGATGTTTGTCCAGGACTACCTTGATAAAATGCTTGCAGAAAGGAGCATGCTAATGTGTGTGTATATGTGAAAGATAAGATAACAGTGAGAGGTATCTGGAGGTTGGTCTGATGTCATGTTTGTATTGGTTAAGATTTAAGGGGTAAAAGATGATAATATCTTACAAGGCTCCATGAGGTGAGAAGATGAAGGCAAAACAAGTGTGAATTGCAAGAGCTGATGTGTTCCAGGACCTGATGGGTAGTTATTTTATTATTTACATTTACTGTATCTACATTATGCACATTTCAATTTTTGTTAGCATATTAACTGTTATATAGTATATGGAAAATCATTGGTAGTTTTTAAATCCATGTTATTCTATTGCCTATCAAGACCATAAATTCTGACTAACCTATAAAGAATAATAGTTGAGTAGAATATATTCATATATTCATACACAGAAAAAAATTTCATAATTCACTAAGGAGATATATTAGTTTTGCTAGTACTGTATTTGGAAAAACTCACATTAGAGCCAAGAATAAAACAAATAATTATTGAAAATCTGATATGCTATGGTTGTTTAACCTGCCAGCTGGCACAGAGCCAACATTTGACGACAGCATTAGATGCATGGTGGAAATGGTAATAAAAATACTTAAGCATCTCAATTCAGTTGGAGGGCCTGTAATAGACTAATGCTAAAAAAAAAGACATTTTTGAGTTGTATGGCAAAAAAAAAGGGTCTTTTGAAGACTTAACAGGTGTGGTGTGTGTGTGTCTCGAGTCATTGGATCAGTGCCAGATATGATGGGCCAAGAATGAGTTAGGTGAGGTGTGGGTCAAAATCTGCCAACCCACAAACAAGTAATTTATAATAAACAGCATTTTATTGTATAAGTAATGAGGTTGGGGATAATAACTTCTATACCATTTTCCATAACACTCTTTACCAACTGACATTCTATGAATGAATATCAGTTCAGTCATAGAATGAACTTTTCATCAGATGCAAAGGAAATGTGCCACATCCAGTAATAGGATACATTTAGGGCAGGGGACGGGAATTTTGCATAGCTCAGTGGAAGGGACTATTGGTTTTCCTGGGTGTGTAGTGTGAGGGAGGCAGTTTTAATCTTAACCAATCTCGGAAATATAAAATATGTTGATATTTATAAACCAATTACTAAAGAAAAAGGTCAAAAGAAGACCACAATGCCAGTATTTGCCATGGTCCATAAAAATAATGATTTAATATAACACTCATAAATTGAGTCCTCATCATGAGTTCATCATGAGCATATATTGATGGGGGGTGGACCTTCGACAAGCCACCGGCTTCCTGTCCTCGTCGAGGCCACTAGTGTTAATGGCCCCTCGGGTAAATTCAGATGTCATTCAAATACCTTATGGTATTTATTGGAACATTGAACTATTATCATTACAGTGTATTGGCATTTTGGTAAATTCATATGAGATTGTGTTGTAAAGTTATCCCCTCTGGAGACTTCTCTGTACTGGACAGGTATGTAGCTTGGCCATTACCTGTACATTTATTGAGGGTTGTGACGAAGACGAGTCTCTTGTGAGTGCATTGCTTTTGGTGTGAATGCCGGGTCTGTCACAAAGAAGGGCCCTTTGGTCCTGGCTTCTCATTTGTCAATCAAATCAATAGTAAAACTTATTTATAAAGGTATTTTTTGTACAAATCCACACGGGCCGTGATGAGGGTTCAAACCTATGCCTGGGATGATCCCAGACGCGCCTTAGTCGATTGCACCACGACATGGTTGTGGCGCCATGGTAACCATGTTGTGGCACATTAATTGACTAAAGGTGCATCTTGGATCGTCCTAGAGACGTACGTTTGAATCCTCATCACGGCCCTTGTGGATTTGTGGATTTGATGTACAGTATCACGTTACTGTGATTTGTGTGTGTGTATGTTTTGTACATACAAACTCCAGTCTCCAGAGGGGGGGGGGATAACTTTACAACACAATCTCGTATGACTTTACAACACAATCTCATATAAAATTACCAAAATGCTAATATGCTGTATTCTTGGGTTAATCTATATGAATTTACAGTGAATTTATGTACCAAAGTGAACGGAATAATAACAACATAAGAAATATTTATTTATTTATTTATTTATTTATGCATATACAAGAAGGTACATTGGAATGTGTGGATACATAAAATGGTAATTACAGTCTTGTAAAGCCACTAGTACGCGCAGCGTTTCGGGCAGATATCTCGCGAGAATACAATTTAACCCTTTAAGGGCACAAACCATATACAGTATAGCCGAGGTGAGTAACTATTACGGGTTGGCGCACCACAGCTACAAATGGTTGGGAGTACAGCGTAAGATTGAAAAGTAATGCGGCTATGCAGGGTTCACATTAGCTTCCTCAGGGCTATAGTAAACAGATGTCTTTATGTTCTCTTTCCCCCTACATTTACTCTGTACCACCACGTGCACCCTGTGCTGTGCTAGGGTCCCGGTAGTACAGTCTGGTTCGTTCTCGACACACAATCAAGAATTCCGGGTTTGAATCCCAGGCGGGACAGAAATGGTTAGGCACATTTCCTTTCATCTAATGCCTCTATTCACCTAGCAGTGAGTAGGTACTCAGGAGTTAGTCAGATTGTTGTGGGGTTGCATCCTGGGCGGGGTCAGTAATTCGGCCTTGGCGGAGGGGGGCCCGTTATAAGCCTAACATGAATGAATACACACTGGCTTCCTGACTTCCTGGCTTATATGTACCCTGTATCACCACATGTACTCTGTACCCACCCTCAAAGAGCGGATTGGTATCGGGTAATAAAGTGAATAAAATATTTATAACCAAAGCAATCGATACAGTTCCAGCATCCTGGGAATGGTCAGTAATTCGACCTTGTGAAATACAGAGTACAGAGGACGGCACGGAGACCTTGTGGGACTGAGGACAGCATGGAGACCTTGTGGGACTGAGCGCAGAGGACGTAGTGGAGACCTTGTGGACTGAGCACAGAGGACAGGAAGGAGACCTTGTGGGACTGAGCACAGAGGACAGGAGGAGACCTTGTGGGACTGAGCACAGAGGACACAGTGGAGACCTTGTGGGACTGAGCACAGAGGACAGGAAGAAGACCTTGTGGGACTGAGCACAGAGGACAGGAAGGAGACCTTGTGGGACTGAGCATAAAGTGCTCCAAGTTTAGCTAAGTCATTTGCTTGTAAGGAGGCAAATGATTACCATCTCTGATTGCCTCAGAGCAGCCTGAGGGCAGCAATATTCCGAGAAACTCAAGAAAATTTAATTGACTTGAGGCAAAGTTAAATAATTAATAATTATTAAAATTAACATAGTTCACCTATAGTAAACAGATACCACCTACGGCTCCTTATTTTAGTATTTTAGATGATTTTAAGGCTTAATAATTAAGATTGTAGTGAAGTTGTCAGTGAAGATGATAGCTGAATGAATACTCTTTACTAAAGTAGTTTAACCTTTACTGAAAATAGTTACAAAAGGTTATAATAAATCACCCTTCTGAGTCAACTAATGTTTCAACCCATGATTTAAACCACTATTCTATAGTGTATTCTGTAAAGATTAGCACTTAGGCGAAATCTAGGTGCTTCTCAGTAAATTATAGTAAGCATTCATAAATTATTACATACAATAATAGTTCATTGGCAAACACTATTTATTTATTTATTTATTTATATACAAGAAGGTACATTGGGTTTGTGAGAATACATTGAATATTACAGTATTTACAATCTTGTAAAGCCACTAGTACGCGCAGCGTTTCGGGCAGGTCCTTAGTCTAACAGGTAATTTTAAGTAGGTAATTTCTATCAGAATTAATAAATGATAACAAATACATTGTAAGAGAAAAATGAGATGAGAGAGCTTAGTAAGTATATTAAAGCACATTGGTATATTAAAGCTCTGATTGATTACTTTGACAGCTTGATTGGTAATTTAAACAAGATTAATAGACACCATACAGCAGATTGACAGCACATATAAGAAGACAGCAATGATCACAATGGTAAAGATGTTCAAATTGGGAACATAAAGATTGGGAGATTGGGTAGCAATAGATACAGTGCAATTTTAAAGCAAAAGGTAAAAAACTATGAAGATAAAATTAGGTACTTTTTAGTATTGTTTTTGATTGACGTAAAAGTTGGACAGCTTTTCAATTCAATAGGGAGTGAGTTCCATAGACTGGGTCCCTTTATTTGCATAGAGTGTTTACACAGATTAAGTTTAACTCTGGGGATATCAAAGAGATATTTATTTCTGGTGTGGTGATAATGGGTCCTATTACATCTGTCCCGGAAGAGTTTCAGAGCAGGATTTGCATTTAAGAACAGGGTTTTGTAAATGTAGTTGACACAAGAGAATTTGTGGAGTGAGATTATATTTAGCATGTTTAGGGAGTTAAACAAGGGGGCTGAGTGTTGTCTGAAAGCAGAATTTGATATTATTCTGATAGCAGATTTTTGCTGGGTGATGATGATGATGGACTTGAGGTGGTTTGCAGTGGTTGAACCCCATGCACAGATACCATAGTTAAGATAGGGATAGATTAGTGCATAATATAGAGAGATGAGAGCAGAGTTAGGTACATAATATCTGATTTTGGAGAGTATAACAACTGTTTTAGAGACTTTCTCAGTTATGTGCTGTATGTGGGTACTGAAGTTGAGTCTCTTGTCTAGGAATAGGCCAAGAAAACTTGC